>PVIJ01010807.1:6790-58266 GCA_004024925.1 Scalopus aquaticus | reverse complement strand
TGGGCAGAAGAGCTCAAAAGGCACTTCTCCAAAGAAGAAAAGCAAATGGCCAACAGATACATGAAAAAATGCTCAACATCACTTATAATCAAGGAAATGCAAATCAAAACCACTATGAGATACCACCTCACACCTGAGAGGATGGCACACATTAAAAATACAGGCAACAACAAATGCTGGAAAGGATGTGGATAAAAAGGAACTCTTTTACACTGCTGGTGGGAATGTGAACTGGTCCAACCACTATGGAAAGCTGTATGGCGATTCCTCAAACTGCTAAACATGGAGCTCCCATACGACCCAGCAATACCACAAAAACACTAATCCTAAAGGATACATGCACCCGTATGTTCATTGCGGCACTCTTCACAATAGCAAAGGTATGGAAGCAACCCAGATGTCCAAAAATAGATGATTGGATCAAGAAGATGTGGTACATATACACAATGGAATACTATTCAGCATGGAAAGAAGATAAACACATGCAATTTGCAGCGACATGGGTGGAATTAGAGGGAATCACACTCAGTGAAATAAGCCAGAAAGAAAATGAAAAATATCGAATGGTTTCACTTATAACAGGAATATAGGGAGGCCGGGTCGGAGAGAGACACTCAGCGGTGTGGTGGGGGGAGGGGAGGATAAGGGCACAAAATGGAAGAGAGGAGAAAGGAGAATACAGGGGACCATGAAGATAGATCACGGGTGAATTGGTGGTGGGCTGCCCAAGGGGAATACAAAATGTAAAAGACATAAATAACATTAAAAAAAAGAAAAAAAGAAAAAATATATATAAAAAGTCTTTGCACTGAAGTTAGAACATTTTTAGTTGTGGCAAGTTGTATATTGAAAGATATCAGAATAAATTTCTAGGTGAATAAGAAACTAAAAATCTACACTGTAGTGGTGAGTGTTTTAATTAAAGAACTTAAATCCAATGTCAAGGGTTTCTTTAAATAGTATTAATAATTTAAAAAAACAAAAACAACAACATATGCATTCATTAATTAAGCACATATAGTTTATGTTTTACAGAGAGATTCATATTTGTTTGTTAATGAATAATTTGGAAAATGTAGTCGCACACACAGGGGTTTATTTTCCTGGTGAGATTACCTACACAATTTTATATTTTGAAGTGTACAGAAGTGCTAGTGTAAAAAAAAACTAGATTATAAATGGTACTTTTTCAAGTACAGGCAGAAAAGTAAGACAAAAATTATTTGGTGAGACTATTCTTGCCAATATCTTTCTAGTTTAATCAGTTAATTTTTGATAATGTCTTTTGAAATTAGATTTGAATTAGTTTCTATTTTTCAAGGATAATGTGAAATCTTGCAGCTTATATACTTAAAATATTTTAATTTCACATTCTTTTGTAGATCAAATAAATAATAACAGATTTAAGTAAAAATTCCATTTGGAAAACAAAGATTGCAGCTTTGAATATTTATATGAGCGAAAAAGAAAGTAAAACAGTTCAGCAAATCAGAGCCAAAACCAGAATGAGTTTTACAGTTGTAAGTCTTGTAAGTTTCCATGACAAACTAAAAATAATCACTGTAGCTAGTATATAGCTATAGTTAAACTTTACTAGAAGGTGTTGCTAAATAGTTTGTTTTTTTTTGAGAGAAAATAGAAAAATATCGATTTTCATATAAAATTCATTTTAAGTGATATATTTATACATAAATTTAAGATACATAAATTTAAATGTAATAGATAAAATTATACCACCAACAACAATAAGCAAACAATAATTTTAAAAATCTATTTTGGGGGCCAATTTATTTATTCCCTGCCTTTAAGCTGTCAGTGTGCACACTGACTATGCTATTTAAGATACAAAATTCACCTTTGACTCGTGCATGATGATACATACAAATAAAATAGGTTTTTAATATTCTGCAGCTAAAATAGTCTAAAGTCCAGCTTCCACTTTTTTAATTTTCAATGCAGATATGACTTTGAAATCACAGCATAAACACCTTCTTTGACGCAGTATTTGAGCTAAAATAACTGTTCAGTAATTTCACATCATCATACCTAATTAGTTACTATTGTCTTTCCCCAAGAGAACTAAAACTTGAAAAGTCTGGTCTATTGTATGAAAGAATGGGTGACATAGAAGTGGTGGGGCACTTGCTTTTCTTTCATCTCTCATGCTTACATCTGTGAAGAATGCATGTAAATGCACTGGGTTAAGGCAATCTCAAAAGCATAACCATAGAGAAGGTTAATTTCTTTTCACATAACAAGACATCAGAAGGCGTGCATTCAGAGTTTTCTCAGAAAACACCAGTGGTCTAGGCTACATCTAGTGTGTTGCTTGAGTATCATTTACTTGTAACTTTCAGCTTTATGACCACAGTATAGCTATCCCATGTGGGTAAAAAGCCCATATGTTAGGATCTATGATGGAAGGATCATCAGTGGATATAGGAATCATCTCAGTCTCATCAGTTCCTATTAGGAAATAAATAGCTTCCCTATAACTCCTTAGGAACCATAATATTCGCCAGCTAGAACTGGGTTTTAAGACAACAAAAGCTTCAGGGAGTCTGGGGAAGAGGGTATTTTTTACTGGGGACATCGATGTTCCATACAAGATGAAATTCTGTTGATGAGGAATATAGACCTCTGGTGAGGAATGTATCTTTGTCAGGCACATAGCAGTATTTGCTTGCTATTGTTAATCTGTTCATTCATCTCTAAATAGTACTAGGTTTTCCAACACAAAGACCTCTGAAAGTTGTAAATCAGGCTAAATTTGTGTTGCTTTATTATTTTTCCCTTTCCTCTCCCTGTTCTCTTCCTTTGTTTTAGGGATATGACCAACTCTTAAGAAATCATAAATTATAAAACAATTAAACAAAAGGTGGTGAAGCACACTGTCAATTGGCAAGTCACCAGCATGAGCTACTGTAAGATGATTCAAAAGATTGGGCAGGGACAGTGCCGACCTAAGATGCAATGCATTATTAATCCATCTCTGAAACTGTAATTACCTTCTGATTCTGTCTCTTCAAGCTTACAAACAACTGAACTTAGCTTTCTCCAATGTGGATGACTTAATGATCACTTCTTACTGTGGTTTACAGTCTGTTACTACTTTAGATTTCATATTTGAAATTCACTTAACTAATAAACACATCTGAAATTTATAATGTTATATTGGAAGCTCTACTTACCCCACTATAGGATGACAGTTTCTGTGAGTGTGCTCTGGAACCTAAATGTACAAGCTCAGTTATCAAACTAATTTTGACTATTTCTGGAACATATCTTTTGCAAGGAGAATTTAGGCACTGAAAAATTGGTATAGTCCTCCTCTGATTATTTTTTTAAAGACAGTAACAACATAAATATTATCACTGAAGTGCTTTTTTTTAAATAAATGGGCAGATAGGATGGGCAATAATGCAATGAGAGTTATAATTATTCATGTACTCTGTAAAAATTGTGTGTTTTTATATTATTTTTAATAATAAGGACTCATAATGATGAGTATTTCAAGAGAGAGCATGAGGAAGAACTTAAAATATGCAAAAATGAAGAAAGACAATGGAAGATGTGAAGGTAAGGGGTTCTATATGAAATTTTTGGTAATGAAATTTTTTTCTTTCTCTTAGAATTCAATTTGTAGTACTATCAATCAACTCAGTTTAATCAGTACTAATCTAAAAGATACATATTTCCAGTGAATTATTTCCAGATACCAAATGTCATTTCCCACGGAAGTTCTAATACCAGTACCTAAAAGGCATTATCTGACATTTTAGTGGATCAGTAAGTAGCTTGTCAATTGAGATTCCAAAATCTTTACATGGTATGGATTTATGCTTTATGTTCTAAACTCTTGGCTTTTTACAGAATAATTTACATCTCAATGTGGCTATTTAACAAAGGATATATAAAAATCAAGTTCAATTATAAATAATGGTTCCAGTTACACATGTACATTGTATTATGAAGAAATAGATATTGAATAGTTCTCCACTTAATACTGATAAATAATGTTTCAGACTTGCTTAATTCAGCAATGCATATAGCTGAGGAAAAAACAGCTGACTGCATGAGCCTGAAAATCTTCTCTCTTAATCACACTAAATCTTATTAATATAAGGATCAAGAATGTAGCAATGCTGGTCCCAGTTTCCCAAAAAAAGTTAAGATAAAGCATTTCTTTTTTTTTTTTTTTAGCAACTGCTTAGGCATGAGCTTGGTAAACAAATCTCTTTTGCAAAACCCGTGGATCTTTTGACATTGCAACATCTTTTTTATTAGCACAAAAATTCAATTATCACCAAAAACATTTAATTCTAAAATCCCATAGAGAACCCATATATGAATAACATCATTAAAACATAAATTATGTTGTTTTCTTTTCAAAAAAAATTAGAAGCTGTTACTTAGAATATCTATTCAAAAATACTTCCATTCATTTATTCACTGATCAACTATATACAGAATATTGGCTTAAATTTAGACATTAAGCAGACAAAACATACAACCTCAGCTTTTGTACACAAATGTGTATAAAGTTGAGTGATGGGCTTTATACTAATTTAAGTGATCAGTTAATTAAAATTATAATGACTGCTCAAAAAAAAAAAAAAAAGAATATTCACTTCCATAAAGTTTTCTGTGAGATTCTAACAAAACCTGTAGAATCAAAGAAATCCTCTGTGGGGAAATACCATTTAAGGTAGAATATGAAGAATTGGAACAAGATTGGTCAAGGGTTGAAGAAACAATCATAAAAGCAGAGACAACAGCAGATGAAACAAATAAAATAGAATTACAAAGAGCCTAAAAGGAATTCAAGGCATCAAAGAAACTGAGAAAATTTTAACATGGTTTGGAAGACAAGAGAAATGAAATTATGTTGGAGACAGAACAAAACCAACTAGAATATTATGGATTGTTGGAGCAGTGACTTCATCCCAAGTCAAAGCAATGAAGAACTTCGAAGGGGCTTGAAAGTGGGAGTGAGTGGGTAGGGACATATATTTTGACTATTAAAACAAAAGTAACTTCTCTATTTAATTTTAGTTGATTAAAAAAAGGAATAATAATGGGATGATATTTATGTAGTAAACATTTATGTTTGAGATTGCCATCTAAGTAGATAAATAGAAGAATCAGATGCCTAAAATGGCTGACTCTTAAGGATTCACAGTATCATTGCAAAACCATTACACAATATCATAAGTTAAATGTTCTTATTTTTCTTAAAGATGAATTCACTTCACTCTCTTAAACATTTAAGCATTGACATAAATGTGTCAAGAAAGCCAAAAAGGGAAGATTTATCAGTTAAAGATGCCCATTAATGTACTGAAATTTTAAATATAATGATGGAAATGGCAGTACAGTGAAGACAAAGTCCCAGGAATTCAAAATACATTCATAACAAAAGACGGAGTGAGGGAAATTTATGCTCTGAGCAAACTGTGTTAGGGCTATTACAATTCTGTTTCCAGCAAGCTCAAACCAAAACCCCATTAAATATTTGATCAGTTTGTGAAAGACCAGCAAGTACTCTTCAGAGCCCTGAATATAAACATCTTGAAGACAGTTTAATGCATGACAGACCCATGAAAAAGATTATGCATGATAAAATATGCAATGTTGGCACAACCCAACTGTGTAAAAAAAAAAAAAAAAGTGATGAAAACCACAGAACAACAAATGAGAGCTAAAGTTAGTTATAAAATAATCTGTGTTTGGAGACATCATTGCAAGTCTGAGTGAGGAGGTTACATGCTAACACACAGATATGACTATTTCAAATAAAAAGTAAGGATGTCTTTATTGTACTAGGTCAGTTTCTCAAATATAGAATAAACAGTTATTACAGGGTAAATGCCCAGGTCAGTCATACATTTGTAGCTACAACTGAGCTTTAATTAAAGAAATGTCAAATCTATTTTTACCCTCAAATTTTATAAACTTGCTACTCTACTTGTAACCCTCACTTTTGGGAATTTTCTTTGGTTTAAAATAACCAGAAATTAGCAAATATATATTTGTATAGAGAAAAGAGGGCAATTAACACATCAGCTAATTTGCACACTGGTAACATGTGGTTTAATATTTGAGAATTTCTCCCAGAAGTGTCAGTAGGGAATAGCAAGTGCTAAGGTACTATCCTGTGGTAGCTTGTAGGAAAATGTTGATGTAGGCTATTTAAGTTGGTGGCTTGGAGGGGGGGACATAATAGAAAGAAGTTTTCAGTAATAAAAGCAATCGTGGATAGCCTAAGAAGTATATTTTTTAAAAAGCATTTCTACAAAATGATGAATTTATTATTTTACTCGAACTACTGAAGAAAGTATGGCATCATGTTTAAACTATTTATTATAAATTATATTTTAAAGGGAAAGATGAGCCTTTAAGTTCAAATCTAAATGTTAAATCTCCATTTAGACAAAGACAGAGGAGCAGAAGTTAGGAGGAGCAAGGAAATTAACTGAATAACTTAAGCTGGTAATTTAGTATTGATAATAATAAATGTGAACAGGTTAATTAGTAGTTATTTAGTTTCAATCTTCTGTTAAGTGAAAGATTATATATGGAAGGACAGATCAGAAGACCATCTATTTTCAAAAGAATAAAATAGTCTTTAGAATATACTTATATGAATTTTTAAGAGAAATTAAAAATAAATTGGATAATTGCTTTTCCTTGAATTAAATTATCAGAACTGGAAACGTTTAAAATGGGTAAATACATTGATTCATCTTTCTTTAAATAAATCAAGCTCTTGGTAAATTAACACCTCCTCTCTTTTTTCCCTAGAATTTCAGGATAAAGTATGAGAGCCCTCTTATAAATCCTTCTCTAAAAAGAGGATATATAATATTCACAGAGGGAGATTTTCCACACCTAATCCCTTACAGGAAGAATATCCATTTATTATAGATACCCTGACAGTCCTTTCACTTAGTTGAGATACATATGCAAAACCTTTTAAACCAATATCAACGTAGGTTTTTTCAAAAATTGCTCACTTCTTAGAATGGTAGTTAGAACAATGAAATTTTTAAGATGCCAAGTTTAGGAAATAGCATTCATTTTTAATGGAAAAAAATAATCAATGATAAGTAGGTGGATATGACTTCACAGCAAGAAAAAATTGAAAGACAAGGTGTATTTTCTGTTTGGCCAATGTATACTCTATTATTATGCTACTATTAGCATTATTAGAAGGATATGCAAAGTTTCTGTCTCAGACATCTGTCACTCCACTGACTTCATGGCTGATTAGGCTGATCAGGCTGTTTATTCATTTGACAGGTTTCTCTGCAATGGTTGTATAAGCATTCCTCCACGATTCCCACATTGAACCAAATGGAGAACATTTTTTGATAAGATCTGCTGCTTTCAGGAGGTAATGCCTGCCTTCAAAGAAGCACTCCGTATCTTTTTGTATGTCTATTTATTAGATCTTGTTAACGTAACCTCTACCTCAAGTTTTTGAAATGCTGTATCAATAATGATGCCTTACCAACTGCAAGAGTAGCTGCCAAAAATTTGCATGTTATCTTCTCAAAACTGGAAATATTTCAACAGAAAATATTCAATTAAACTAGAATATCTGAATTTCAAATTTTGTCAATATAGCTATATATAAATGTATATATACATATATATGAATATATATGAATATATATGTATATATATAAATATATATATATATATATATATATAGAGAGAGAGAGAGAGAGAGAAAGAGAGAGAGAGAGAGAGAGAGAGAGAGAGAGATAGAGGGGCAATATTAGTTGCAACATTTGTGTAAGTTTCAGGAGTACACTGTTTTTCACCTCAACAACTGCATATTTTTCCCCATGCCCACCATCAAATATCTACAGTAGTAACTACCCTCCACTAACCTATTGATACCCTCTGCCCCTACATTCCCCCCACTCCTTCCCTTCTGATAACCACCATTCTGTTGTCAGAGTACTAGGGTTTTATTTTGTTTTTATGTTGTTTATTAATTTTCTTTAAATTGCAAAAATGAGTGAAATCACTTGGCATTTGTAATTTTCCTTCACTTAGCATAATTCCTTCAAGTACATCGTCAGCATATCTATATTAATGAACAGGCAACATAACTTTTTGTAATTTATTTAAATGAGACTGACAGTGTCCTTTGGTGGTTGGTATTTTTATTAATACATTTTATGAGGAGACTCAGGTTGGTTAAATGACACAGAACCATTTATGTAGATAGAATGTGTGAAAGCTGGTACTCAGCCCACAGTGACTCTGAGTTCCAAATATACACCATACCAGGTCCCCAAGCTACTGCTCAGTGAAAATGGAGAATCATGTGCCTTGAGAGCAAGTGGTTCTCAGACCTTAACATGCATGAATTTACTTGAAGGTCTTATTGAAATGCAGGTTGTGATTGAAGGGTAGTTCAAGTTAGATAATTTTTAAAGTTGATGCTATACTTCTACAGCCCTTAATTCTCTATTTTGGCTGTACATTTTGTTTGTGGGCAAGAATAGTTCTGAGAAAATACACATTGTTTTAATGACAATTATTATATGCCACTATATATTATATACTATATACTATATTATATTAAAATTCTTAACCTCATCATCCATATGAACAATTAACAGTAAATTAGGTTCACCCCAATAGTAAAAGAGATGTTAATAAATGAGAAACTGCAAACTCCTAAACAATGTTCTTGATTTAATTTTTACATTGCAGAAATGATTTGCCTACCTTGAAAGATTTATTGTAAGAAATGTAAGGAAAAGTAAGGAAACCGAGAAATGTTTATTTTTTAATACACCAAACAATGAATAAACCTATTAAAATAACTAAACTCCATGATGAATCAAACTTGCCTAACCTAGAAGATTAACCTCACATTCAATAAAATTTAGTATCAGTTGTTGCCTGCTTAATTTAGTGTTGCATAATTAATCGTTGCCTAATCTGGTAATTTATTTGCACATTGAAAAAATTATCAGAACAAATAACCAAAAAGAAAAATCTATTAAAACATGGATTTTGACCTACTGATTTATTCTAAGGTAGATCTTTTTGCTATCTTTATATAAATTTGCTCACCTTCTGTAATATATAAACACAAAACAAAGCAAAATGAAAAAGCAATCTACCATGTTTGACTGGAGAAAATAATCTTAGTTCAAATAAGGAAAGCCAGACTTAGCACATTTGTATTCCTTAAAGAGAATGTTGCCAAACTATTCAGGTAAAAAGCTAATGTCCACAAAGGATGCCCTCAGCACTGACTTGACCATTTAGAAATCAGATTATGCATGAAGACATAAATATATATGTAAGATATTTATTGGGTGTTCTAATTGTGGACAAATCGATCTATTTTTTTAAAGGTATATATATTTATGCAGACAAGAACTGGGGTGTAGGCCAGAGGTGTGGGGTGGTGAGAGGGTTCACCAGAGACAGAGCAGGGAGCAGAACAGGCAGATGGACTGACGCGTACACTGCTGAGGGGAGCAGCGGGTGAGGCAGGAGAGGTCTGCTGCACCATGTGGGAAGCTTCCTGGCCAGGGGTCGAACTCTGTGCTGCAGTGGCTACAGGAAGCTTCATAGGCTGAGACTTAACCCATTGCACCACCAGGGAGGCCCACAAATCTATTTATTAATTAAGCAAATTTCAAAATGCCTTAATGGTAAAAGACTTTGATATAAAAATGATGAATTTGGCATATAAAGCCAAATTCCAAAACTTGGATTTTTTTTTGTTGTTGTTGCTAGAGCTCATTAAAAAACCTACAATGACACACATTATTACTTCAAGTGTCAATATTTATCATTTAGAAAATCAGTTTTTCGATCAAGATATCGGTATCTTGGCTTCAGAGAGAGAAGTACTCTTTGTAGAATTCAAATTTCCAACAGCTGACATATATACTAATCCTTAAAGATAAATTTAAATTCACATTATTTATTGGCTTGGCTCATATGCACCTATAAACAGGATTCACAACTTATTTTCAACCTATTCTTTTTCTTAAATTGCTTCACAATTTTGGGTTTATTGGCATATTAATTATGTAAATTTAGGGAATGAAAATTTAAGGAATGCAGAAATGTATGAAGAATCACTTTCATTATTTTTTAAGTATGTTTAATGTCTGTGTGCGATATAATATTTCTAAATGTAAATACGCAAGCATTCAACTCTTTAGGGTTATTTCCTTTCATTTTAAAAATATATTCTACATGGGCCTTTCTGCTGGCACGATGGGATAAGCTCAGTGCTGTGGAGCTGTCAGCTGCTACGGCACAAATTCGATGCCCGGCTGGGGAGATTCACACATGGTGCAACAGACCTCTCCTGACTTGTCTGCTGCTCCCCTGAGCAGTGTATTTAGGTCCATTTGCCTGTTCTGCTCCCCACTCTGTCTCTGGTGAACCCGCTCACAACCCCACACTTCTGGCCTGCACCCCAGCTTGTATGCAAAAATAAAAAAATAAAACTTAAAACATATATATCTATACATGTATGTATGTATGTATGTATGTATATGTATACATATATGTGTATATATATATATGTATGTGTGTATATATATGTATATTCTGAGCAATTTCCCATTTAAGATCACAACTGGAATAACAATAACATGAATAATATAAAGCAACGTCAATTTTTTCTATCTAAAATTTCTTTGGAAAAAAATAAAAATAAAATTTCTTGGGAAACAAGAAACTATGATAATTCAAAAACATCATTGTCTCTGGTATGAAACTTTTTTTGCACATTTGGCACTCTTTATTCAAAGTTTCCTGGAGTTTTCTTGTTGTTATAAATAATATGTTCTCAACTAATCACTGATTCTACACTAGACAATATTTGGTAGGTGCTGAAAATAAATAAACATACACATTTGTATGTACTATGTATATTACATATATAAACACATAAACATATTATATACATGTATACATACATACACACACACAGAGCTGTTACTTTTCTCTAATTCTAAGTCTCACAGTCCAGTAGGTGAGGATAATTAAAGACATTTTTATTTTTACTTAGTTTATTTATACTAAAATAAAATAACCACTATCATGAAAATTGATTTATCTGATAGAAACAGCAGAGCATGGCACTCAGTGGGTTAACTCATGGTTGTGAGAGATTATAAAAAATGCATGTTTCTGCATATTAGTATCTATCATTCCACAATTATTTGTAATAAATTATTCTCCAGTCTTAATTATACATGTGTCATGCAGATTTAATGAAATGGCTCTCAGTTTTGCACTAAATCTGAAATATTCTACATCATGGTAGTGGGTTTAGAGACTTTGCTGGATAAACAGGACAAAATCTAGAGTTCTGGTGTAAAGTGAATATGTATTAAAGCATTTCTACATCTTGAAAGACAACTAACACTTTCTACTGACAAATGTCAGGAGATCTTTTTTCAGAAATTCTATTTGAAGCTAATTTCCCCTTTGCCAATTCACATGAGCAAGGGCATACAAGGAAGTAACCAATCTGTCTCCTGTCCTTTTTTAATGTATGGATATCTAGGGCTCAAATCAATACCAAGCTTATCAAGATACCCATTGTGATATCTGGCTGGTAGTATCAGGGTTTCTGCCAAGACCCATCCCACTCTTTGCCATCTCTTGGAAGATAATTCTTTTATTCTTGCAAAAATGAATTTTTTACACTGTAGCTACAATTTCTGGAGTTTTGATTATAAAATTTCTCATGTTAGGTTGGGTTAGATAGTGAAAGAAAAGGATCTCTATAGTTCCTCAAGCAAGTTCTCTATCCCTATAGATTAGCCTCCATTTTAAAAGCATAGCAACACTAAACAAAAGAAAAAGTTTAATTGTTCTACACAGATTAAAAAATAATTAAAAATTCTAAAGAATATTGAGTCAAAAATTTCTATCAATGACTTATCTATCCTGACATGATTCCAGAATACAATATAGATAACTCTTAGATTCAAACTAAGCTTTGCAGTGTTTTAGGTTTCATGATCATATGTATAGAATTACACTTAGTAAATTAAAAATGCTCTAGTACAAGAAACTGTAGAGATAGAAAACATAAGAAATAGATGCAGTAAAGAAGGGAAGTTTAGGGAAGCTTTTTATATATTTTTTTTCAAATTTGACAGTACAGCAGCTTATTTCTAAAAATGTACAACACAAACACATACACACATGCCTATACAATTTTTTTCCTCTGTACATAAATTCTTGTTAGTAACTTTGAAAAGTACATAAAAAATTAGAAAAATTCTCATACCAGAGATCACCTTATTACTTGGAATCAAGACAACACAGTTACTTTCAAGGGTTTTCCTATCAGACTTTGAAGGATTTAAAGATGGTAAGGCTTTAGAATATTATGCACCTAGAAAAATACTTGATCTATCCTCTGGTTGTTCAGGCCTTCCTATGGTGATAAATTCAATTTTATTTGGTAAAAATTTAGTATGTAATTACAGTGGAAAACAAAAGATAACACTGGTCAACAGTAAGATCATTACTGACTTAAAAAGGCTCTAATCTGTAGTACCTTGGTGTGCCGAACATGCATATAATCCTGATTTTTTTTATTAGCTCTTGTTTTGAAAATATTTCATATAATCCATTTTATATGTTTCACCATGTAAATTTATCCAGTAGGACTGCAGCAACATCCTAAATCAGCCTAGAGTGATGTAATATTGCATTGCAGGGCATAATATCATCATGCACACATCATCCAGAGTTGATTGCATTATTTTCTGATGCCATGCAATACTACTGCCAGGCGGCTGCTGAAGTAAGTTGACGTCAGTAGTGCACATTATAAGCCCTGTCGGAAAGGTTGAGCACTGAAAATATTTCAGACTTTGTGCGAGACAGTTTAAGCTACTGTTCCATAGAACTGTTATCATTTTATCCATTTAGGCACAATACAGAACAGTCATGCCTCGAAAGTGCATTAATAGTGTGGACAATTTCTGCTCTATTTGTGAGGAAGTGGCATCTGCCAACCAGAAGAAAAGTATCACTTCTCAAGTGAAGAAGACTTACCATCTTTCCTTCGGATGCAAGGTTGGTGACTACGACAAGCCTCGGACCCTGCATATATGTTGTGTTCCATGGACAACACAGCTTTTACAGTGGCTAAATGGCAAGAGACCAGCAATGTTGTTTGCAGCCCCCATGGTGTGGAGAGAGACAAGCAACCACATAAAAGGCTGTTTCTTCTGCTTGGTTCCTCCTCTTTCCGGCGGAATAACGAAGCAAGAGAAGTCGAGAATAGTCTACCCAAACATTCCATCTGCATTGAAATGATTGGTTCAACAACTTGTGCAGGGTGATGCGAAACAAGCATGGAATGCTTTTCGCCTGTTGTCTATACATTATCTTGGAAATGTTAGGGCAGAAAACTAAAAGGAACTAGCAGAAGACATGCTGATGCAGTATCAGAAACTTGGCTGCAATATGTCTCTAAAGATCTACTTCCTTCATTCCCATCTGATTTCTTCCCTGAAAACTGGTATGGTTAGTGATGAACATGGCGAACGTTTTCATCAAAATATTGCATCAATGGAACAAAGATACCAGGGAAAATGGTCCACTACAATGCTGGCTGACTACTGCTAGACACTCCCCAGAGATGCTCCTGAACAGCTGTACAAGAGACAAGAGAAGAAATCTAAGAAGTAGTCTATGACTTGATTTTTTATACAGGTATTAACTGTAGGCCTGTTACTATTGGCATACATTTCATGATGTTTACATCCATTTATTGCAGATTATAAAAAAAACTAGAACCAAAATTAGAATTTAACTGTCATATCCGTGTTCAGCACATACAAATTGATAGGAAATGACAAATTTTATTTCAGTAACATGACTTGTGTATAAAAATTTGTTGAACAGTGTAATATTAAGAAAGAAGTTCATAGTATCAGGACATTAAAATTGGAAGGTAATTCCTTTTGATTTTATCACATCCTACTCTTTCCTTCTTTGACAGATCAAAATGTCATGAAGATGAAAGTTCCCAAACTACTACTTCTACATTTTCATTCACATAGCATGCAACCTTTCTTAATTTCTAGAAAATATGGCTTCATTGTAAAAAATGTTAAGTAGTTCTGGCTTTTTTTTTAAGATTTATTTATTTATGCATACGAGTTGGGATATATGTCAGAAGTGTGAAGTGGAGAGAGGGTTCACCAGAGACAGAGCAGGCAGCAGAACAGACAGATAGCGGGAAATACACTGCTGAAGGGAGAGCGGGTAAGGCAGGGGAGGTCTGCCACGCCATGTGGGAATCTCCCCGGCTAAGCATCAATCTTGCGTTGCCACTGCCGACAGATCCACAGCGAGGTGCTTAACCACTGTGCCACCAGGGAGGCCCCAGATTCTGGCTTTTGATGGTTAAAATGAGTTATATTTTACTAATATAACTAGTATTTGACAAGAAAAAATGAATACATGTTAATACACTGGAATTAACAGTGCTTTTTTCTTGAAGAAGGAAGAGGCTTATAAAGTTTGGGTATATATTTCCTATACATCCTTCGCAATATAGCAAAACATTTTAATGCACATGGTCTTATATTCAGAAATTGATTATTGTGAATTTCATATCACTTGACATATATATAACTTGAAAATACACTGGGTGATTTTTTATCTGACTTGCTTAAAGTTTCTTTTAGTTGTCATTGCCCTCATGTAATACATGATTTATTTCAAGAGTGTGAAGTGGGACGTAGAAGTTTTTTTAAATGTGCACATTCCAAAGAATTAGGATTGACAGTATTATTGCTATTTTAGAATAAACCTTTAAAAGTTATTATACGTTTAAAACTAGTCATTTGTCATATCCTTGCATAGCAGATAGGATAATAAATTGTATCTATGAATATGTTTTCTCTTCTGAATTGGTCCCTGATTGAGTGGCAGGGATGGGGTGGGTGAAGAGGAAATCAGATATCTGTATTTTGTTTTTTGATTGGAAAAAACTTAATGACTACAATGCAAACCTAATGCTTTGTGGTTGAGCCATTTTATTTGTTTGCTTTTTAAATTATAAAAGTGTATATGCTTATTGTACAAGCCTTAGGGGAAAAAAAGACTATAATGATTCCCATGCTACCATGTAAACACAACTACTATACTGATTTGCTACACACTGTAGAATTTAAATTGCATATACCACTGTATATACTTTTTGCATTTGGTGTGATTGGATATATATTTTTCTATAATCAGAGCTTCATAAGCATGTTGATGTACCTGAAATTGTTTGCTATATGGTATAACTACTTAACTACTGAATTTTCCATGTCCTGTATTTGATATTTTAAATAATACACGCATACATATTTGTAATTTAAGATTAGTGAATTAGGGACAAAAGTTTGAGTCTAGTACACATTTATTGAACTATATTCCTATATCTATATTTTCTGGTGAAAAATAAAATTAGGGTTTTATTGATGAATATAATTTAGTATATACAGATGTTGATTTATAATGATGCACATCTGAATATATATACATATATAATGTTGAAACTTAGTTATTCCAATTAAATTGTTTTGAAATCATAAAAGAAACCTATAAAGAATAAAGTATCTCATTAAATATTTCCATTGACCTCATGTTAAAATAATAATTTTTTGGTTATAGTGAGTTGAACAAATTATTAAATACATTTTAAATCTTATTAAATAGTTAATGGAAATGAATGTTTTAAAGTTTTCTGATGCATAGAGCTTATGGTGCCTTTCATTGTGTAACCTTTGCTAAACTGGTATATTTCCTTTAATTTCATTCCTTGGATAGTTTTCATGTAGGTCATAATAGAAAACTGCAAATGATTTTGCAAGTAGCGAAGTGATAGCCATTTTTCTCTTTAAAACTGAGTGTAGTTTAGGATGTCAGGCCCTGGGGCAGCTTGTGAGTGCCCTGGTCTGCTGACTTACCTTAATCATAGAGCCTCATAGAGGCTGGCTCCTTAAGCTCTGCTGATTTTCCTACTTAGATTCTTGTGAGCTTGGGGTAGATACATAGGTAGCTCTTTGGTGAAGGTTTTACCTTCTCCAGCACGTCACTCATATCATCAGCATTAGTGGTGGTGAGATATAGACATAAGTTCCGTTTTAACTTCATGGATCACACTTTATCTTCCTGGGTTCCAGCTTTGTCTTTGTTTTTCTTTGCTGCATGGCCACCAGTGACTGCCACTTTATACAAGTCACCTCATAGCAACTTCAAACTTTTATCAATGCAGAGGCAACAGACTTATATAACTATCCACATATCTGCTCCCATAATTCCATAAGATCCTATGAGCAAATCCTTTATTCCATTTTAGCACAGTGATTCCACTTTACTGATGTGAGCAAGCACTGGCTGATGCAGATACTGGGGCATAAGATGAATGCTATTACAATTAAAACCTAAACTATGAGGCACTGGCTTAGGGCTCAGCAGTGGGAGGAAGCTTAAAGAGCTTTGAGAAGAGCAGACTAAAGGAGGAGTGTCAGTGAGGGTTTAAAGAAGAGGATACAGCCCCAAACTATCTGAATTATCTGCAACTGTTGAAGTCGTCCAGCTGAAAGCTCTGCCACTGTGCAGCAGAGCTAACTATCCCCATTGTGCCCTATCTATATCCATTCCACAGGCTGTTTTATGATACTCAGTAAGGAGCAGTTTGTTAGCAGTAAGAAATGATTCATAAAGAAACTGATCATGGAAGTAGATCAGTCAGAGTGCATCTGCATTCCTGCTCTGAATTTTATAATATACTTTTAGAAGCCCATATGCTTATAGAACATTTCTTCTTTTGCACAATTTAGTCCAAAACTGAGTTTCTAACGTGCAATCAAATAGAGTCCTAACCACTTAGACAACATAGACATTTTCAAAATTTGGCATATTGTTTTTTTTAAAAAATCACATTCTTATATCCTCATTTGTTGTACTCCACCTTTGGGTGAGAATTGGCCCCTACTTGAAAATCTAGTCTGCTTATAGTTGGCATTTGAATATAAATGTATGCTATTTTTTGTTTAATTTGAGGAATTATGCAGGCATTCATTCAATCATCTAGGAAATATTTACTGAGTGCTTCCAATATGCTAGACAGTGGGTTAAGCCAAAAGAAGGATACAAAGAATTGTATAATTTCTACGTAGTTAATCACACAGTAATAGCAAAGAGACGTGTAAACAGAAACTAACCCATTTCCTTTATTCTACAATGCACTTATTTTTCACATGAAAGTCTTTTTAAAATAAGGGCAACATAATGGGTGGGTGCATTTAAAGCGGGAGTGTTTCTTTTTTCCTCTTGAAAAGCTGTTATTATTTCAACAATGTGATCATAATCATCCATGGTGTTTTAGAAGGGAAGAAATGCAATATCGCTCAAGCTAGTATGCAATAATTACCACGAGAGATACCAGGAGACTTAAGAATTTTACTAGCTGAGATAACAAGAGGAGATGTCAAAGCCTTTCAACTAGGTGTGGAATAGAAGAGAGCATTATATTTAACAAGGATCAGATAAATATACACACACACACTATATATATATATATATATATATATATATATATATATATATATATATATATACACATATATGTGTATATATATATATATATATATATATATAATGTATAACATATATAAAAATACAAGCCTTATCATAATCCTGAAAACAACACTCAATAGTGGGAATTACCTTCATTATCCCGATTATACAACTAAGGTTCAGATACATGAGGAAAAAAAGCATCTTTGTCTCTAAAGTAAGGCATACACTTTTTTCAAAATACAATAATGCAAGAATTTTCACAATGTTCTTACATCATGGAATGTGCACTACATACTTTGTTCTAAGTCCTTTACATACAATAAAACTCGAAGTGTTCTGACATTATCCCAACTTTACAGATGGGTCCTACCTGGATAAATAAAGTAACTAATAAAGTCACATAACTACTGAGTGATAGAGATGGATGGATTAAGAGCCCCAGCAGTGTGGTAAAATAGTCTGTGTGCTTAAGGGCTATGTCATGACCCTCTCAGGAGAGCATTAAACACTGTTTGTGATGCATGTAATTTATTGTCAGTTTCTGTTGCTTCAGATAAATTTCTTAAAGGCAAAGATTTTGTCTGTTTTATCCATGGATGTATCATACCCTGAAATTTTGTCTGACAAAAGGTAAGAGCTCAATAGATATTTGTTGATTAAATAAATGAATTATTTCTTTAAAGGAGACTAGACAGCATTGAGAGCGTTCCGTGAGTGAACAGTAATTAGAATGGAAGAGAAACAGGGCAGTGGGAGTTGTGCCCTGAAACACTGATTAGTATAGTCTGCCTATGGTGTCAAGTGGGAGCAAAAGAAATCAGTGAGCCAACCTCCCAGAAAGGGAGGTTGAAGGCACCCAGGCTCGTATGCACAAGCCTCTGCTCTCTCACATTTTGTTTGTAGCTTGTTCAGCAATAGACACTGAAAAGGAGGGCAGGAAGACACCAAAGTAGCTGTATTGTTCATATTTTTTCTTCCTTTGGCAGCTATTTGCTCTATTTCCTGCTGACACTACAATTTCAGCAATTTAATGATACAATTGTTTCTGAAAACAACACAGAAACAGACACCCTCAGACATTTAATTGGCTGCCCTGACCAAGTAGAACCTGCTGTTGTCTAATTTCATTTTTGAGGGGGATGGGAATATGGGGAGGCTGGCAGAGAGATAACATTAATTCAATTTAAAAAAGGTAAAATCTCAGGGAGAAACATTAAATTCAGTCTATCTAATTAAAGCCTGCCACTTGCATGGCACACATTAGGATACTCATCAAAATAACTCAATCCCAGAAAAGATGTTGCTAAAACTGTTTATCTTCCAATTCAGCTGACCCTTAGGTGAAAGGAATTTCACTTGCCATGGGAATTCTACGTTACTGTATGTCAAGTTTACTCTGAAGTAGTTCCCTATTCCTAATAAATCATAGCAAGAAGCACAATTATTTTAAATGCCAGATCCTTTATCCTGCACAATTCTGGTTGTTCTATGTAAGTCTCTGTGATTGCTATCTGATCAATCCCTGCATCTGTGTACTTGACTGAGACTTGCTACCTTCTCAACCCTTGAGAAGGCAGCTATTAAATACAGTAAATTTTAATTTTCGATTATTGCAAAAGAACTGTTTTTATGTCCCTCATAAGGATAGTCCTCACCAAGGAGTTCAGGAAACACCTTCACATGATGTTTAAAACAGGCCTTCCCAAGAGGCCCAGAATAAGTCTTCTTATTTTGGGTCTTCTTCAAGACCTGTTACTCTGTCATATGAATTAATTTGAGTTGATGTCAACTGAGGCTCTATGGGCTCAAGAGAAACTTTTATCAGTCCTAACAATCTAGAAGAACAAAAATTAGAGCTATTACCTAGACCTTGTGTTTTGTTTTGTTTTTACCATAAATATCCTTCCTATCAGAGAGACATTCATATGGCAGGGCAAACATGTAACTATAGTACTTTTTGTCTTTGTCATATGAGTCACCTTCTCCTTTTTATGTGAATCCCCCTCCTCTTTCCTTGAAGTCTCAGAAGTTTATCCAACTCCTTAGCTCATAATATTTACTCCTATTTCTCTTCAATGATGTTCTCACTATGTGGATTCCCCATACACAGGTAAGTAAATTTGTTTGATTGTCCTATAATCTGTTTGGTGTTAATTTGATGACTTGACCATCCTGGAGGGGTTGGGGAAAATTTGCTTCCACCTTCTTCTAACAAGTATTAGCAGACATCATACCTAAGTTGACCAAAGTTTTCCTCATGTCCATTTTTAACCTACAAAATGAAATGCTGGATTTCTAAATAGGTCAGTTTACTTGGTGAAAATAACATGATTAGTACACAAATTACTTGTCATGTATATACAGGTGCTAGATTCAAGGGATGCACACAAAAGTATATGTAAAGTAGACAAGAGAAGATGTGAGCATCGTTCTTTAAGTTAACACAGACTATGCAATGAAGTTATAAGATAATAGAACAATGCACAGATACATTAGATTTTAACTCTCCACCCATGAAAAAAGCACTCCTGATTTTCAGAAATGCTTATTTTCAAGAGTTAGCTTGAATTACTTCTATCTTCTAGAAACCTAGAACTTCCTTAAATATTGCACAAAACTTTTGTTTCAACATTCCTTCTCTTTTCAATAGCCTCATCCCATGTGTTCAGCTTTGTTACTACATCAACGTCTCACTTAAAATTATCAGAGCTTAGTGTTTTGTATGTCTCTTTGCCTACATTTTGCAAAATGACATATAAAAACTCCATTAAAATATAACGAACAAGCATAAATAAATAAGTGCAGACCTTTACACAAGGCTAGCAAAATAATGTTATGCTTTTTGTGTCTGAAATTAAGACAAATATTTATACTATTAATGGAAATTGTAGAATTCTAACAGACATTTAGCAAAAATAGATAAAGTCAAGACTTTGTTTCCTAGAGTCTAAATGTAAGAAGGTAAGGAAGTAGAAACAGAAAGCAAGAGTTTGGAGAGCACTGTTTCCCATACTCATCAAATTCATTTCAGGAGGGGAAAGCACTGGAGGGGCCTTGCTTCTCTGGCTTTGACTGTACCCAGGGCTTGGAGAAGAGACATGGAAGCACTTGAAAGAAACATGTGGGTGGGAAATGCAAAAATGTTATCCTTGGAGAGACAATGACAGCCATTATCCTGATTCTGCTGTTTGTTTGTTCCATTTGTCCAAGACCTGCCTTATCTCTTTCTTGCTCTTCCCTCCAAGAAGGTGCCTTAGAAATGAAGCAAGATTTCAGGCCTCAGTAGCCCCCTTTAGGGAAGACCTTATTTGGCTAAGATTTTGTAGAGTGCAGGTGGGTAATTTTGGAAGTTTTAGTAGGAAACTTTTAAGAGTATCCTTTCTCGGGCCTCCCTCGTGGCACAACGAGTTAAGTGCAGCACTATGAAGCTATCCAGAGCTACTGCAGCACGAGTTCGATACCCAGCCAGGCCAGGGAGATGATCAAATGGTGCAGCAGACCTCTCCTGACTCCTCCGCTGCTCCCTTCAGCAGTGTATCTCAGTCCATCTGCCTGTTCTGCTCCCCTCTCTGTCTCTGGTGAATCCTCTCACCACTCTACACCTCTGGCCTACACCCCAACTTGTATGCATAAATAAATAAATATTTTAAAAAGAGAGAATATTCTTCCTCTTCTCTCTATGCACACAACTCTTTCATACTAAGACTCTGCTTCCTCTGTCTTTTTGTGGTGGGTGGCAACATACTTTCAGAGCATGCAACCTTTAATATTTTGGGGTCCGTTGGTGCCACTTGGTCACAAGCTAACAGTAAGACACAGCTTTGTTTTTTACACACTCAGAAGAATGGAAGTCACAAGTAAAAACCAAGGTTGGTGGGTATGGATGTTCCCACAGTTAAGAAAATTAGGTCCACACAACCTTTATGTCTATCTCAGATGACCGGAACATTAAAAAACAAACAAGCAAAAACAATGAAAAACTGTCCTTTTCATTAGTGTCCAAAAATGAGTCTATAATTAACTATAGTAAAGGACCAGTAAGACTTATATCAGAACAAGACACTTAGGCATTGCAGGGGTAAGAGAGACGAGTCCTAATGATGAAATCAGGGTAGTGGTATTAGAACCATGCTATAAAAGATAACTTTGGAATTTGGTGATAGAGATGAAGGTCATTCTCTATAAACACAAAGATGGAATGCTTCCAGGTGTGCAAAATGGAAGTAATGAATAGCCCACAGGGTTTTGAATGAAGGGCATTTTCAACTGCAACATCAGCAAATATAGGCATACACAAAATTTTAAGTTATGTAATCTCTTTAAACAAAAGACATTTTTAATTTATATCTTTAAAACTCAGTAGACCATTTTTGGTTTATTAATGTGGGGAAAATTATTATACAAAAATTTAATTTTAAATCACTTAGTGACTGTCATTTGTAAAACAGAATCCCCCCCCTCAATATCACATTATATGTGTAAGCATTTTACTATGTATGGGAACAAAAATCTGCCACCTCAAAATATGTCTTTTTGACAAGAGGTTTATTTCATGAGAGGGCCTCTGAAGACTGGATGGAGGTTGCTTTGATATTTATGTATAAACTTATCTCTAAGAATTTTCTCCCAGGAAGACTTAATTTCCTTCTACCTTTTCAAATTCAAAAGGCAGAAGTAAATGAGCATATCTTTTGTTTGTTTGTTAAGCCTTCTGCAAAAACTCTGTAACTAACCTTCTCTTTTCTTCTCCCAACACTCCCCAAACTATCTTGACTTAGTTAAGCTATGTAAGATGGCTTTTGAAGTCATTTGGACAAGTTATTAAGTAATGCGGAGTCTGTGTACTAAAACTTATTTTTAATTTTTTGTCTTATCTGCCTGATGCTTATTTGACTATTTGCCAGCCTAGAACACAGAGGATGATTCCTTTTGCAGACCAGCAATCATGATTTCAAACAAATTTTTAGTTCAAAGTTTCTAAAAAATTTACAGTTGAAAATAGATAGAAATGTATAGGTTTATAGATATACCACCAACGTAGCACATCACTCTTCCAATTCTGTATTTCCAGTGAATTTAGATACAGTTCCAAAGAAGTGTATCTAACAACTCACTGAGCATGTGGATATGAAATTTATGTGGAAAAAATATCAGGCAGAATGTAATTGAATATGTACTATGCAAATTAATAACATTTTTAACATACAGAAGATGTTCACTTGCAAACTTAAATATAAAATAAAACTTTGTATATGGGCTTATGCTTCATTTCTTTTCAGCTATAATTTAGAAAGTTCAAGTAACCAGAAACTTTAGATTTATTTAAAATAATATTAAGTCAGCAAACAACAATACGTAAAACAAATACTTATATAATGTGTTATTAACTTCATAAGCATTGACTTATTTAATACTTCAGAAAAATACTATGAGATAGATGTTTTTACAGGGGACATGAACAAGAGGACTCACTAGCCGGGTCATCCCAACACCCCCGGGTTTGCCCCATTTCATTCCCACAATATTATGGCATTCTTTACGTTAAAATGTTTTTCATCAGTTCTTGTTTTTTAAAACTTTCATTGTACTGTGAGATATTAATTTATCATCTCGGGGGGGGGGATGCAAATGCTTTTCTTCATTTTTATGCCAGATATTAAGTAATTATGAAAAAACTCCCATATCTATCATATGAATCTCATTCTACTTTTTTAGCTCAAAGACCAATTGGGATATATAAAAAGGAAACTATAAATGGCATGCCACACAGTCTAGCAAAAGCATCACAGCTATAAGCAGTGCACAATGCTGAGGACCCCATGTTCATCTCAAGTTCTAGGCACAACTGGCTACTAGGAGTCACAAAGAGTTAGTGTTATATTTTAGTCCTTGCATAAACTCACCTGTATGGCCAATGGATGATATTCAAAAATCTGACTTATTCTAGAGATATCAGCCTGAAATCTAATGTTTAATATTTATTCATGTTGCTGTAACCTTTAAATGTTAGACTAGATTACTTTCACAGATAAATAAAACATACAAAAGCAATGTTCATTACAAGCCAATAATGCACATATTAACCCAACAAAGAATTTTTGTATGTGCCACAGTGCTATGAGTATTCAGTGATCACACCAAACCCTTACTGTCATAGTTAGGCTTATTTTGATTTTATTACATCTATAAAGGTATAATGCTACTTTCCTTTTCCACTCCAAACTCTTAATTCATCTTTACATTATAAATAATCTGACCAAACAAAATGACAAATCTTATATAAAGAGCTTGCTTGAATAGGTTCTACATCAAAGTCCTGCTTTCTTAGAAGTTGAGAAATGTTTATATGAACTAGTTTAGTGAAAAAGGTCTCTAGTGGAAAAAGCACCATATTTAGAGCATGAGGGTCTTTTTGTTTGTTTTTGTTTTTGTTTTTCTCAAAGAAGGCAGGATAGAAATTCAATACAGAAAAGCTATACTTAGCAGCTGTATTGCTTACAGGGCAAGCAAACAGAAATTAAATATATATTTTTTGAAAGTCAGTTTTCTTTATCATAATATACTATTGACCATTAAACTTGATTAACAACAGTATTATACTCATAATCATAACTTTCAGATGTGATATTCTAGGTGCTGTACTAATCACATTACATATACCATTCTCTTATATGCTCACAACTATTTTTTACATGAGGATATTATCAGAGATTAAAAAAAAAACTTACCCAAGATTTCAGAGTTTCAAGCAGCTGAGGTACAATTTGTATTTGCACCTGTCAAACATCACTTTAAATTGTTACCTTATTTTTCTTTTAAAATTTATTATTTTTTTTAAGCAGGTATGGCTTTGAAGCCACAAATGTACATACATATGCCTATTCATTACATAACTGACAGAAAAGATGACCATGATATGAATCATGGATCTCAGTATATGGGGTGAATTTGCAAAGTAATAACATCAGAAGAACTAGGGTCACACAGACACACAAAGTAAAGACGTTCCATGTGTATGAATTTAACTAAGTAAGATGAAATGAAATTGGTCTAAGTATAGTTGCCATAACAACTTAACAGGCAATAGTTAGGAAGTAGCATGCTATTGGCTTAGTGTTTTTCAGCTTTGGTAAACATATATATAATGCCAGGAAGAAAGGATTTAAATAAGAAAAGTGCTGGATGTTTAAGAAAGAATGCTAATTACAAGCAGTTGTCATCCAGAGTTGGTTATCAAACATGAGGGAAGAGCATTTTCAGGGATCCTCCCTCTCTACTTGGGTGTTAAAACCAAGCAGTCAACCTAGAAGCTAATTAATGATCAGTTTAATAAAGGTTTTCCTATTGTTGCTGTCCCTTTGTCATCACAGAAAAATACATTAGGATAGCACACCTACTCCTATCAGATTATGCCACACAGGGAAGAAAATCAAGTATATTTTTGATTTTTCTTCTTCAACATGAAGTGTAAGTTTTAAGTTAACAGGGCTCTTCAAAGCATAAGGATAATTTTCACTCTCAAAACTTCTCTAGAACATTCCAGAAGAAGGAAAATAAATCATAGTATCTATCTTCCCTGTTACTTTATAGGAATTTTCAAGATGGAAGGGCATCTTCACAAGGGAATCATTTAATCATTCAACAAATTATTAGTAAGAAAAGGGCAACTGAGGGGAAAAAAGGGATATCAATTTTATCTTTGCTGCAAGACTGACCTAAAACATGGTATATATGATTAGTAATATTTCCTCCTCAAAGTTTCTATAGAAATCTGAGAGAAGACAGCTGCTAAAGAAGGGAGATATTTTATCCTTAAAATACAAAACATTTAAGTGACCATATTTTTCTTCATTATTTTTTCACAATCACTACTGGGTCTCTACATACGAGTTTTCACCCTTGCTATCTAGACATCATTTTTCCCAAAGCAGAGTTTTGACTATAGCATCGTATAGACTGGAACAACAAATAATACCAAAAGACCAATGTCTTTCATAACTTGTTGTTTATATGCTAATTATTTTTTTAAATCAGGCTTCAAAGACATCCACCAACAAATTCCAGTTCAATCTTTTGAAATACCGTACTCTGCCTTATCAGTCTGATTTAACCTAGTACCCAGTGCTAAATGTCCCTATTCATTTCCACCTCCACGCTGCTTATGTTCTCCTCTTAAACGAAGATTACTTTATCCAAAGCTAGCTAGCTATATGCTATCCAGCTAGCTATATGCTATCCAACTGAGAGTGTTATATAGTTTATTCAACAATATTTCTATATATAGCAATTCAAGTTAAACCTTCCTATTTGAATTGTTCATTCTACTTTATCTTGACCAGTTATCAAGTTATCTCTACCTGACACATCATTATGTATGTTTTCTCAATAATTTAACACTGATTTAAATATATCATTATACCTAATGTTCTCATAATAACATGCTGTTAAAAAATTCTTATTTGAGTAGCAACAGTAAAAGCATATCAATCTTTGCAGTGTCAACTCAACCTGATCTTTCACTATGCAGTTTTCTCTCAGCACCTTGAACTTGCACTGTATCATAAAACTGGTTAAATCACGCTGATCTGGAATTATGTACTATTTGTATTGATCCCTGCCTTTGTTTGTACAGAAATGCATAGAACAGAAAGTGGGGAGCTTTAAGTCATAGAGATTTAGATATTAAAGTAGCTCTGATATCAAATAGCAAACTATATATACTTGAACAAAATATCAACTATATAAAGCCCTTTTTACTTCTAAAATAGGCATAAAACCATCTCCATTATGCAATGGAGAAAAGTATTCAAACAATATGCATCTGATTCTAGATCAGTAGACAACACTTACTGTTAGTGTGGCTTTGAGGCAGGTCCTTTACTTCTTTGAGTCTCCATTTTCTTCACCTGCAAAAAATGAGGACATTGGACTAGATCAATTTTTTAAAGTTGATATTTTAAAATTGGTTATTCTATTAACTAAATTTTATGGGCGTACAGAAAATGAAAGCACAAAAACCACCCATCTCCTCCTGTAGATCAGACAAAATCTAATCAGGGATTGACAGAGAACTGATGAAAAATTGTGGTATCTAACTTGTCATTTAGGTCTCTTCACAAAGGATATATAAGAAATTACAAATGCTATCAATTCATTCCTCAAGGTATATTTAAGTTGTATCTATGTCTTTGCTATTGTGAATAGTGCTTAAATGAACATGGAAGTGATCTCTCTGAAATAATGATTTCATATCCTTTGGCTATATATCTAGAAATGGGAGTGTTGAAACAAAGAAATTATATTTTAATTTTTAAAGATTTATTTATTTATGCATACAAGAACTGGGGTGTAGGACAGAGCTGTGGGGCGGTGAGAGGATTCACCAGCCAGAGAGAGGGGAGCAGAACAGGTGGATCGACTGAAGTACACTGCTGAGGGGAGCAATGGGAGAGGGAGGAGAGGTCTGCTGCACCTCCATGTGGGAAGCTCCCTGGCCGGGGATGGAACTCGTTTGCAGTGGCTCTGGATAGCTTTGTAATGCTGATGATGGAGGAGATATAACGCAAAATAAGTTTAGAACTAGAGCCACACAAGAAAGTGGGGTAGAAGAAATCATCATAACCATTAGCACAATCCCTAAGTGCCAGCCCCTAAGTTACAAAGCATAGGTAGGAGTTAGATGTCAGTCTAGGGGCAAAGATGTGGAGACTGAGCCCATTGTAGTATCCCTGGTCTCTTTTCTAATTCTAGTTAGCCAGTAACAGACAGCCCCTCCCAACTGAAAGGCGGCTATATTAGTGCCATCCGTGCAAGAATTCGGGACAGCCATTTTCTCTGCTCACCTGTGCCTATGCAGGTGCTTTCCTTTATCAACTCTGTCACTCTGAGGGCAGCGGCCTGCCTGTCTGCCCATGACCTGCACCATGCAGACCTCTCTCAAACCTTCTCCCCTCAGAGGGGCAGCTCTTCCTGTCCACCTGTATCTGTACAAGTGTCCTTTACTTCCTTGTCCTAATAAACCTGTTCTTTAAGTATAACTGAGTCTGTCTCGTGGAGAAACTTGCCATGTGTCGCTGAAGGGAGCTCTGGTGAAATCTTTCCCAGAGTGAACCCAAGGACCTCGCTCCGCTCTCAAATCCACCGACCCTAAATCGACATCACTGAGACTTACCCATTGCACCACCAGGGAGGCCCTATTTTAATTTTTTTTGAGGAACTTTCATACTGTTTTCCTGACCATACTGATGGCTCTTCCAATTTATATTTCCCAATATTCACTGACAGAGAAAGGATAAAAAAAAAAAAATGTGATACACACACAAAGCCCTGGAATATTAGTCATCCTTAAGAAAGAAGGAAATCTTGCCAATTGTGACAACATGAATAAGACTGGGAATATTATTGTAAGTGGAATTAAGTGAGATGTGGAAAACAAATACTGCATGTTCTCAAGATGTGGAATTCAAAATTGTCAAGTTCATAAAGTCAGAAAATTGATGGTGTTTATCGGGACTGGGTGAAGTGGATACAGGGTGATGATCAATGAATAAAATATTACAGATATGCAATACAAATAAGTTTTGGAGATAAATTTACAACAATGTGACTTTATTTAACAATACTGTATATTAGATGTAAAGTAAGGACAGATAATAAGAATTCTCAACACACACACACAAAAATGCTAATTATATGAGGTCATGGATATGTTAACTAATTTAATTGCAGTAAACATTTCACATTGTACATATTAAATTACAAAAAATCATCAAATTGCATACCTTAATGCATAAGAATTTTATCAAAATATCTGTTAAGTAAATAAAGTAGTAATTTTTAAAGTGGGAAAATTGTTTGATTGCCAGGCTTCAAGGCAATCTATAATCATTGAATACTTGCAGAAGGTATTTTGAAGCTACAAAAGTTGTATTATATATAATTATATTATCTAATTAGCTGAAAATCCCAATGTGAAATTCTATAACCTTAATGACTAAATAAAGAAAATACATATTGGCCTATAAAAGGCAAAACAGCTAACTAATGAAAGCAATCAGATACTGATATTTTATGTTTTAAAGACCAAATTTGGCTCAAAGCTCATATGGATAAGTTGTCTTCAAACACTCTATATTACTAAGAATGTGTCAGGACAATGACAATATTGTAAAATTGGCCACGGTGGAAAAATTTTGCAAGAATTAAACATGTGCTTTGGAGTCAGGTAAATGGTTTTAACATTTTAACATCACATTTCTGGGGAAATTACTTCTGTCTAAGCTGCAGCTTATCTGTAAAATGCAAATGATAATATTGATTCTCCTTGCTTGTAGTGTTTTTATTTCATGACTTACTAAGTAATATTCACTATCAGAAAGCACTAGCTCATATGAAGAGCGTAATAAATATTAGTTCCTTTTTCTTCTTTTATATAATTCCATATGATATAGTTAATGTATTTCAGCGTAGAATGTGAAGCAGTGTTATCAACTCAACTTTTTAATGGTATCTTTCACAGTGGTTTCTTACATTCTAACCTTTTGAAGCTGTTAAAATAAAGTCAAATAACGATACTGCTGTGGCATAAGTGTATGTTAGGATCAATAAATTGTGGTTGTTGGAATAAATTGCAATTAAAGGGTGTAGTGCTGGATTGCTTGACAGTAGGTAGTCTTTCTGGCCCAAATAAACTCAAGTATCAGTGTTTTATAAGTTAATTAGTATGGACATCACATGCATTTCATTGGGAGACCATCAGATCATATTGACTTCTTTCCGCATTGTGAGTGTGCAGTTGACATTTTTATGTGTCACTTGTAGTTGATAAATCCTCTTTACTTGTTTATTATTTCTTTATTACATCGTCACTTATGCTCAAGTAGAAAATAGAAGAAATTGAATGTTTGTAAACAAACACTATAACAGTTCTAAAATTTCAAAACTGCCATTGCCCTTTTCCTATTTCTATACATTTAAGGAAACGGTGTGCATGCATTCAGAAATGACAAAGGCATCAAAATAGAAAAGAACCATGATTACTAAAAATAGAAAATACATACAGGCAATTTATAGGCTAGAAAACAAAAGGATACTTTATAAATATTTAAATAATCCCTAAGAATGAGCAAAAATTTGTCTCCAGAGAAAGCAGTATACTTTTCTAAAGCATAATTTTTTGTATACTTAATACTTAGCGACTTTTATTCAATGCAATGTTTTATATTGATGAATTCCAACATATACCTGTATAATCATGTATTGAATATGGAACATTCATAGCTTAAAGCAAGGGTAGTTTAAGTAATTCTTTGGATTGTAATTTCATTAAGATATACAATGTGTGTGTTTTCCTCCAGTATATATCCATTTATAATATGTTGCTAGAGAAATTTTTGTTGAACAAATGAAAAAAAGCACAAGACCTCAAAAGGCAGAAATATATGTGTGTGTGTAGATGTATATATGTATTATATACACATATATACATATAAAAAGGAACTTTATATATATATATGATAAATGTGTGTGTGTATATATATATATATATATATAATATATATATATATATATATATATATATATATATATATATATATATATATATATGTAATTCCTTTTAAAATGAAGAATCTGGGCCTCCCCAGTGGCACAGCGGTTAAGCGCTCGCTGTGGAGCTGTTGGCAGCGGCAACGCGAGTTCGACGCCTGGCCGGGGAGAATCCCACATGGTGCGGCAGACCTCTCCTGCCTTGCCTGTTGCTCCCTTCAGCAGTGTATTTCTGATCTGCCTGTTCTGCTACCCGCTCTGTCTCTGGTGAACCCTCTCACCGCCCCACGCCTCTGACCTATACCCCAGCTTGTATGTATAAATAAAAAATAAATCTTTAAAAAAATAAATAAATAAAATGAAGAATCTTTCCCATTTAGAGAGCCCTACCTCACACCTTTTGTAAATGCCACATCAGATAAAAGCAAAAGTCAGAAACACATAAAAATTTCCCTGAAGCCACACCTCAACTCTTGTCTCATATCTGTGTTAGATTTTTATCTTAGGTTCTACTGTTAAACCCAATAAATCACCCATCATATTTATTATAGTAAAATTATGTAACTTTGGATCCCAGCCCTATTTCCCTTTCCCTACATCTCTTAGAAGGGAAACTTTGTGAAGACTTAAACTAAAAAGACTAATGTTTTGTATTTTTTATTTTGTTTTATACATTGCTGAATTCCATTTGCTCACCATTTATATCTGAATGGGTAGGTTTAAAAAATAATCTACATTGAATTGTTACTATTTCCTTTTAAATTTCAATGTGGGGGCCTCCCTGGTGGCACAGGGGTTAAGCGCTGCACTGAGGAGCTGTCAGCAGCAGCAACGCGAGTTCGATGCCCAGCCAGGGAGATTCCCACATGGCGCTACAGATCTTTCCTGCCTCGCCCGCTGCTTCCCTCAGCAGTGTACTTCCGTCACTCTGCCTGTTCTGCTCCCTACTCTGTCTCTAGTGAACCCTCTCGCTGCCACACGCCTCTGGCCTGTACCCCAGCTTATATGCATATATAAATAAATCTTTAAAAATAAAATTTCAATGTGGTAATTACTAGGGGATAGTAATTGAGAACATTTATCCCCATGAATGTAGGGTGATCTGCTGAGTTAGAAAGAGCATCTTGCTTCCCTCTCTTTGGATTACATTCATTGAAGTCAACAGTGGAAAGATTGTTCAGGTGCAGATCTGAAAGTGAGAGGTACTGTAAGTACACACTGTGTGCTTTTGCATTGACATTACAGAACTGTTCAGCTCTGATTGAACTTGGGTCTCTTCATAAGTATAATATTAATTTGTTTGGGGCCTTCCTGGTGGCGCAGTGGTTAAGCACTGCGCTGTGGAGCTGCCGGCAGCAGCAACGAGAGTTCGATGCCTGGCCGGGGAGATTCCCACATGGCGTGGAGGACCTCTCCTGCCTTGCCCGCTGCTCCCCTCAGCAGTGTATTTCTGTCGATCTGCCTGTGCTGATCCCCACTCTGTCTCTGGTGAACCCTCTTGCCGTCCCACACCTCTGGCCTGTACCCCAGCTTGTATGCATAAATAAATAAATCTTAAAAAAATCTTTAAAAAATATATTAATTTGTTTGAAATTGGCTATAAAGAGTTAGCATTCATATGCTCCATAACTGTGGTGTCATTAAGACAAAGCAAATGTTTAAACACTTTTATTAGCCACCTTGCCAAATCCTATGTCATGGGATCTAAAGATAATTGTTTTCTGTCTGTCTATACGATACACACATTCAAACTTGTACCTTTCTCTCATTTTAATTTGTATGAGTCAGATAACCCACTCCCATCCCAGAGCTATTCACTTCTCTTCCTTGTTCTTACTGGTCTTTACATTCCATTGCTTTTCACTAGCACTAGTCCAGAACCAATCCTGCATTTTGTGAGTACATTTTGTTTATCATCTGTGTATTTTCGTCCCTCAGATCACTTTTTATGAGGCAATATTAAGATCATTTTGAAATTCCAAATGTAAATTATATAAAATCACCAATCACATATGATATGCCTGTTATCTATGTTCTTTACCTGAAATATTATCTAGAGTTTTAAGAACACCCATAATTTTAGGCATAACATTTGGGATGTATAAAGTAGAATTCTATTTATTTAAAACATTAATAATGACTACATACTATAGTTGTAAACAACACCCAGCCCACACATGGCACACATCACAGCTCAGTCCAAATTCTGTCTCTCTGAGCAAAGAAATGGCCTCTGAATCCTTCTAAGAACTATTGGTTATTATATTATGAGAGAGAAAACTTGTTATCCCTGCATTAAAAATGTACCTTTTACTTCATGCTATTAAAACTAAAAAATGGGTTAGTTCCCTTATTTACATATAACATGCAGTATATTATCCTTTGTTTTCAAATCTTTCAAATATTTTCTCTAAAAAGAGAAATAAAATTACTGCAACTTGGAAAAGCATAAATATAGAAATGCCCACATTCACATATAAAAGTGCACATACATACATATACATGTACACACCAACATATTTTCTAAGTTCAGTACCTGGAAATAATTGTTTCAGTTAACATTGTTTTCTGTGTTCTCAACAATTATATTTAAATAAATAAATCATTAAATGGTAACATGAGCAAATATAAACAAACACATATATAAATCTATTTGATATATTGTAGATATGCTTCCACATCCATAGTTTAAAGTGTCATTTGCATGTCATTAATTTAAATATTAAATTATGATTGCTTATAAACATGAAAAATTATAGATGGTCATTTTCACTCAATAATAACCAATGAATTAAGGCTTAAATTTAAAAAATCCACCTATAAACAAAAATACCCAGTTATCATTAAAAGGCAGAATAATTGCCCCCAGTGATGTCTACATTCTAACATGAATATATCATATTGCATGAAAAAGGGAAATCAGGTTGCAGATGAAACTGACAGCTTATCAGCTGACCTTGACATGGTAAAGATTATCCTAGATTATTCAGGTGGGCTCAACGTAATCATAATATTATTTAGAAGTGAGAGAGAGCAGAGAATAAGGAACTGAGTTTTATGATCTGACAAAGACTCTACTGGTCATTTTCATTGCTGGCTTTGAAGAAGGAAGAGGGCATCTGGAATATAGGCAGTCTCTAGAAAATAGATAAGACAGGAAATGGAATTCTCAGAAAGAGATGCATTCATGTTAAGACCATTTGCACACAAGTTTTTGGGGACATGTTTTCCTTTCCCTGTTCAATAGTATATATCTAGAAGTGAAATTTCTGGATCAGGTGATAACAGTATGTTTATTATTTAGAATCATTTCAAACTGTTTTAAGTGGATGGACCATTTATATTCTATCAGTAATATGTGGAAATTTTAATTTCTCTGCATCTTCAGGATTATTCACTATAGAACTCTAAGACAGCTATAATTAAAGAGACAGACAATACAGTGATAACTCATTGTGGTTTTGATTTACATTTTCCCAATGGTTAATGATGTGAAGATCCTTTTATGTGTTCATTAACCAATTGCATATCTTCTTTGAAAAACTATTCAAGTGCTTCATCTGTTTCTAGTATCTTTCTAACACAGTTAATAAATAACAATGAATTGCTGCTTGATGAAATTTTTTAATAGTCTACTTGCAGACCAATTTTTAAGTTCACACCAAAATTGAGTGAAAGGTACACCATTTCTCACAAATTCTCTGCCACAACACATATACAGCCTCCTTGTTATCAGCATCCAAGTCCAGAGCAGACCACAGTCAGATATTTGTTACAATGGATGAAACTACACTGTCACAAACTACCACTCAAAGTCCATAGTTTCTAACAGGATTCACTCTTTTTCTGTTGTCCATTCAGAGAGTGGGCAAAAGTATAACGAGATATACTCACCATTATAATATCATACAGAATAGCTTCATTGCCCTAAATATCCTCTGTGTTCCAACTGTTCATCCCTCCCTCAACACTTGGCAAACACTGAACTTATTATTTTATAAATAGTTTTGCCTTTTCCAGAATGCCACATATTTGGACTTATTCAGCATGTAGTCTTTAGAGACTGATTTCTTACACATAATATTACTCATTTTAAGTTATTCCACATCTTTTCAAGGTTTGATAGCTAATTTTTGGCACAGAATACTATTCCATTGTCTGAATATAACATACTTTATCTATTCACCTACTATAGGATATCTTAGTTGCTTCTGAGTTTTGGCAATTAGCAAAGTTGCTATAAACATCCATAAACACATTTTAAGTGGACATCAGTTTTTAACTCCTTTGGGTTGCTATCCAGAAGTATAATTTCTAGATCATAGCATAGGAAGAGCATGTTTAATTTTGTAAGAAACCTCAAAATTGTCTTTCAAAAGATCAATGTTATTTTTCATTCCCATTGGCAAAGAATGAGGATTCTTTCTGCTTTCCATCATAATTTTCAGGAGCTATTGTCAAAGTTTTGGGATTTGGCCATTCTGATAGGGGCATAGTGGTATCTCATGCTGCTTTAATTTGCATTTTCCTGTTAACGTGATATAAAGTATCTTTCATATGCTTATTTGCCATGTATAATTTTCTTGGGTGAGGTGTCTACTGAGGTTTTTGGCTTATCTTTAATTAGACTTATCTGTTTTATTACTTTGGGTTTTAGGGGTTCTTTGTTGTTCCTTATGTTCCTCCAAAATTCACCCTTAAAGTGATAGTTTTGGGAGGCAGAACCTTGGGGAAGTAATTACTTCATAATGCTGGAACCCTTATATATGGCAGTATTCTCCATATAAAACATACCCCAGAGAACTTGTTTGCCCTCTTTCTGTCATGAGATACAAGATGCTGACAGTCTGAAATATGGAAGAGTGTCCTCACCAGACAGTACATCTGTCAATACCTAGACCTTGGAGTTTCCAGCTTCCACAACTGTGAGAAACAAATGTGTGTTGTTCAAGCTACCTAGTCTATATTGTTCTGTCATGGTAGTCTAAGCTGACTAATACATATCCATTAACAGTGTGTATTTAGCAAATATGTTTATGGCGTGCATTTTGTTATTCTTTTGACGGTATCTTTTGCAAAGTAAACATTTTCAATTTTAATGAAGTCCAGATTATTTTATATATATATGTGTGTGTGTGTGTGTGTATATATACACACACACATGTATATACATATATATGCACATATACACATATATGTATATATGTGTGTGTATATATATAAAAGAGATGCATATATCATATATTATATTTATATATAATAATCTGGATTTCATTAAAATTGAAATATATATATATATATATATATATTTGGACATGGAGGGGACATTATTTAATATGGTTGACTCATTTATAGAAAATGAACTTTCCTAATTTCAATATTATGACAGGGGGGAAAAAAAGTTAGAGATACAACTGAGATGTTGCAGAGATGTTCCCTGATAAGACTGAGAAAATTTCAGGATCATGTTCTACAAAGTAACTCAGTATTCAGGATCATTTATCTTTCAAATAATGAAAAGAGAAATGTGAGTGATGCTGGTTAAGGCAGGTAGATGGATGGAACTAGCTTTTGGATGGTAAAGTTCACAGGTTTTGGGACTAGATGAGACAGACAATACCTTAAGAACTAACAGACATACTAAATTAGCGGTTCAAATTATACTTGCCCCTATATGTTATCATAACTCCTAATCATCAGTTTTCAATTTTATCAGCATTTATTCTTCAAGGAATTTCCTCTTATAGACAAATACAGTCAAATGAACAAGAAGTAATTTTCAGAGCCAAGTCAATTTATCTTGGAAGTTATCATTCTAAACAATTCGGGTATCTAAAATATGCCTTTATTTTACATGGTATTTATTTTACATGATATTCTCTGGGGTGGCTCATCTGAACATGATTAAAATCAATAAATCATGTCTTCTTCTGGCACTCTGCAGTGCTTATCACATGGTCCACATAACCAATCTGCTTACCTCAGTACCCAGTTACACTTCATGGAGATTGAGAGTCATACACAACACCTCTCTAAGAAAAGGGGAATGACTTTGTTCAAAAGGAGTCTCTCATTTGCCCCTAAGAAAGGATAGTATATTGAAACTATGAAGTGACTATAGGATGCTAAATAGCCTGTTGGATTCAATCATGGTTAGGACCTTTACCTTTAACTGTGCAGTCTTTGATGAAAAACTATCATTTATTCAAGAATTAGTACTAGGCAATCAGGGGTTTGAATCTCCCAGATGTTTTAAGTCTAACTTTGTTGTCAAATAGAGGATTTCTAAAATTTCATTTTACATTTGTACAAGAAAAAAATTGTCTCATATTTTCCCTTTGCTTATTAATTTCTTAAATTTTTGAGGGATTTAAATTTGAGGGCTGGGGAAAATGCATAGGGGCATACAAAAGAACAAGTACATTTTCCAGATGGTTTATTGATAGTGAGGTAGATGTATTGGAAACAGATATTTGCTTAGCTAGGTCAATTCCATTTTATATGTAATAAAATGGAATTTATGAGAAAAATTGAGTTTGTGTCAATATTAGATACTTATGCAAATTTTGAGGCACTGATAGGCAAGCCCAAATTCACTAAGCTTCACTTTGAGAACAGAACATTGAGAAAAGAAGACTGAATAAAATGGGTTCTTATTTCATCAGTCTGTGAACTCTGCCTGTAGTTTCAATGCAACCCATTTTTACCTCATTAACCTTTGGCAGGCAGTTCATTTTCACCTCATTTTTTTAATCTAATTGAGTTGTGTTCACTGAACTTGTGAGAAAACACTGTACTAAAATCAAAACATACAAAATTACTTTATCCTTTTTTTTACTACCAACATATTATTATGATTATACAAACACTCCTGCTGATCTGAGTTCTCCTTTCATAACAGGGAATACTTAACCTATTATTAGCGCATCGCTTCAATTAGGTCGATCCTTATAGGCCTTACTTAATAGTTTGTTTTGACCATTCTCATTCCTATTCTTCTTCCATCCTCTCTACCACTTCGTATTTGACTAGGGCTGAATTAACATGATTTATTGCTATTCAAGTAGAAATTTTACATCACCTCTGTAGACAGAACAGTTGAGGTCCTGCATATAAAACAGTCAATTGTCTTACATGTAAGGTTAAAGTAATGAAATATGGATCACAAGTAGCAATAGCTATCTATGTGTGAGTGTGTGCATTTATAATTCCAAGAGCATATGCAATTGAATGTATTGCTTGTTCAAGCATTGGGAACTGTTGGATATAAACCTTTCTCACAATACAGTAAATTGATTTTTAAATAATGACCATGTCCAACTTCTATCACTCTATCTAGTCACTGCAGAATTTATATACAATATGTTGTCTAAGTGATTTACAGTAAGTACAGAATTTACAAAATGTGGAACAACCTATTTTATGTAAGATTTTATCCAGAAAAAATAAATTCACACTCATTTCTGTTTCTCTTGTACAATGCCCAAAATACTGATCCTTAAGTGTTGCAATTATTTTTAGATGATTTTTGAATCATGGAAGAAAAATTAGCTGACATTTAACAGAGTTTAAAGTTGAGAGAATTCCTTTCAAAGTTGGTAAGCTATATCCACTGTACACGTGAAATTTTTCTTTAATAATAACTTTAGATTTAATAGAAAACCCAATTTCCATCCTAGTTATCAGCAAGTTACCTGAATCCAAAATAAAATAACCATCTTTGAAATAATCAAGCCTGAAATGTGGAGTCATGTTACAACACTATATTTGAAACTTTTCCTCCCTTAAAATCAGGTTAGGGGAGGTGGAATTGTGGTCAAATTAATGTTTTTGTTAATGCTGAGCTGGTCCTAGAGGCTGCACTAAAGTCTCTGTGAAAAAAAAAAAAAATCAGTAATGGACCAATGATACTGTTGGAACCACTAATGACAAAAACTAATGCTTTTCCTTTCCAGGCATTTGACCCTCCCAGAACTTGTTTACTCCACTTCCTAACAGCACTTTTCAGTCATCAATATTAATTGAACAAACACTTTGTTTGCATCATTGCAATAAGCACTATTTTAATTCCACTGTCTTCTGCCCTGAACAATAAAACAGTATTTCACCACTCCCTTCAACCTCAGCTTTGGAGAAGAGAGGATTTGGAGAATTGAGCAATGAATAAAAACTTCCAGAGGAAGCATTCTGAAGGCATTAGGTAAGAGCCTGCTAAAGAATAAAAGTAAGGTTATAGAGTCAACATAACCAATATTCTTTGAAAATCAAGACATTCCTTTAACTCTCAGAAAGTAAGAGTAAGTTTTGTTTTAAAATTAATGTCAAGTTTGTGATTATCTTAATATATTTTATCAGGTACTCAACTCATTTATTTTAAATTCATATCCAAAAAAAGGAAACTGCAATCATTTATTAGAAAATATGGTTTGGTTTGGCAAAAGTTTCTTCTATATTACATTGGAAAGTCACCAACCCCCAAACAAAATCAAAACTACTAAAATTGAATAAACTATTAGGGATACCCTAAATAATCTATTTACTTATTATTAGTATTTGAAACATAAGACATAAGGAAAAGTAAACTGAACTTTCAGGTACTTAGAATTTATATTAAATATAGAACCTTGTTTATTCAAAATATGAAACCGCTTGTATTATATTTCCAGACTGTGTGATTCTCTCATTTAATCAGGTTACTAGCTATCTAACTAGTAATTATATCCTCAATACTCTTCCTACATATATTAATAACTCTAAAATAAATAAATAAATAAATAGTACTGTTTAACTGTTAATACTATATATAATTAGAATCCTTTCTGAATACTTTTGCATTTGGCTCAATCTCAAGTTTATGGGATTTATCTAAGGATGTATATTGGTTTGTATATGACAATACGTGTGTGGATGGATGGATGGATAGATAGATAGACAGACAGACAGATAGATAGATAGACATACATCTAAATTGCTAGGCATTTAAAATATCTTGTTTTTGACTATTAAAGTTGCTAATGGGTGCTTATGTAAAATTTTGTATGAGTACACACACAAGTCAATTTAGGTAATGTAAAGTTCCCTAAATTCCACAGAAGTCATTTCTTGACCTCTTCATTTCCTTTGCTATTCAAGTCTCTAGGTATCTGTTGCCCACAACTGTTTACTGAATACTCACATTCTACCCCTCCTTCTTCATACAATTTTGTCCTCAGTGATTTTCCTTAAATTATTTGACTCTCAGCTATGAGTTTACAGGAACATAATTGAATTTCATTTAGCAATTATTTTGCATCAAATCTGTATTGGGAAGTGGTTTGAAATACCTTGTCTGTCAAATTACTAAAAGGAATTGCATGAAGATGGTGAACTATGAAGCTACAGCTAGAATGGCATTGCATCCTCTTATGTCAGCTACATCTTCATGTCATTTTTTCCCTTATGGAATGGGAAGTACATCAAATAATTCTAGTAGAAGGGATGAAGGACACTGAAGTGATGAGGGCTGAGTATATACTAACTGTCATCGTTTTGGATATTATCATGGTATCTTCCCCTGACCTTTATAATATATATTCCATTGCTACCAATAAATACATCTTTAAAAAAATACAAAGTATAGAAGATGGAAAAAACTCTCCAGGATGCACCTATTTTAATTAATATACAAATTTGAGATATCAAAGTATAGGTTAATATTGTCAGTAGAAAGTTAACAATTAGGCTTACTAGGCTCAAATCTAAAGTTAAATTAGGGAAAACATTGAAATGTGCATTGGGAATGATGGGGACACTATCAGGAAAAACATGTGTCTATTATTTGGGTATATTCACATCCCGTATTATTAATTCATTTGATTTCCCATTTTGAATTTTTAAGGGGGAATCATTAAAAAAAAAAGAGAAACCAGCTTTATTCCTCTTAAATTGTTTACTATTATTATTGTTATTATTATTACTATTATTATTATTATTTGTTTGTTTGAGCCAAGCTCAGATCTGCCTAGTGAGAGGCTAGTGCAGCTTTCTAAAAGCCTATCAATGCACTTCAGAAATATCAGCAGCAGGAAGTAAACTGGCAGGGACAATGCCTCTAGAGGATTATTTGTCTCCCAGGAGTAGTGTGTTTTATGGTAGCCATGCCAAAGATCAACCGGTTGGCATAGGCATAAAGGGACCCAGAAGATTCCCCGCAAAATACTGTTCTTGCATGGACTTGCCTCAGATACTCAAAATCATTTGGGAGTGTTTGTAAGTAATACTTAAGTAACTAGGTGTTCTGTAGATATTTATGCCTTAAAAAATTCATTTTTAAGTGATAACTAGCCATCATAATGAAACTACTGAAGTACTTAATATTCCCATTATACAGAAGAGAAAAGTGGGCTCAAAAATACATAATCACTCAACATATTTTAGCAGATATTAACAAATAGCTTTTTTCCTAATTCCTGGGTAGTTTGTATAAGATATTTCTATAATATATAGACCATATACTCATAAAAAATTTACAAGTATATAGGTGCCACCAATATTTATTTCTAGTTTATAAATCATATGTGTGTATTATTATAAGTTTATTTTTAAACAAAACAGAAATCAACCCCAAAATTAAGAAGAGTTGACATATTACTATAAAAGTTTATTTTTAAATACCTCCAAATTTAAGAAAGTTCCTTGACATTAAATCCATTTGTAATCTATTGAATAGGATAGGCCCACAGAATTAAGAATAGTACAAATAGAAATTATAATATTGTTCTTCCACCCCCAGTAGCCCATCTTATGCACACCTGCATTGAACACCAGTCACTTCTGGAGACAAAAGACAGCTTTAAAGGGGGGTATGCATATTTGCTCTTTGGTGTGTTTAATTTGATTTAACCATCACAGAAAAATTCTTAACAACTCTCTACTAAAAGTAAATGTTCTCAGGTGGATTCACTCCTTAATGAAAATTGGCAGTATATATAGAATGAATTCTGGTGTACAATGGCCTGATTTCAAAACCTTGCCCTTACTTGATGTACAACCATGAACGAATTATTTAACGTCTCTGCTCAGTTCCTGTAAAATGAGATAAGATTAATAACTACATCAGGGAGATGTCAGGATTAAATCAGCTAATATATATGCAAAGTCCTTAAAGCAGAGCTTGACACATAGTAAGTGCTTCAGATATATTTGTTATTCACAGCATTAGTACATCACATTTTTGTGACAGTAGAAAAGAAGACATTGTTTTCAATCTCCTCTTACTTTACTCAAATAAGAGTGTATTTCAATAAAATAATTTAAAAATACCAATATGCAAAAAGCATTAACACAGACACTGAGTAATGCAAAGAGAGAAAGAACGTTCCTTGGCATTAATCCATTTGTAATCTATTAAATAGTATAGGTCCACAAGATCACTGGGGAATCTTGTGTTATCTGGAAATTAGTTAAATAGGGCATAGTTGATTTATGGCAGTTGAGATTATTCTGTAAAGACAATTCAGAAAGATATTTCCATGCACAAACTACCAACTCAGTAATATTGACCCGATAATAACAGGGCCTCCCTTGTGGCGCAGTGCTTGAGCGCTGCACTGTGGAGCTGTAGGCAGCGCGTGATGTGAGCAACGCATGATGCGAGTTTGACGCCCAGCCAGGGAGAATCCCACATGGTGCGTCAGACCTCTCCTGCCTCGCCCGCTGCTCCCCTGAGCAGTGTATTTCTGTCTATCTGTCTGTTCTGCTCCCCACTCTGTCTCTGGTGAACCCTCTCACCGCCCCAGGCCTCTGGCCTGTACTCCAGCTTGTATGTATAAATAAAAAATCTTTAAAAAAAATAATAATGATAATGATAATAATAACAACAATAATACATTCCAGATATTTTATAATCAAAAGTCCCAACTACATATACAGGCATTCTTTAATCTGAAATTACATCCACTAAATTGCACTTTATGCACAATAGAATCGTCCATTTAATTAAAGATAATGTCATTAAATAAGGTGATCCAACGGAATTATGTATTTTTGAGCTTCATTGTGTAATGTGTTTTCCTGTTATACAGTATATTATTTTCTGTGTAATTACTTAATTCAAATCTTGTAACTTTCAGGGCCTCCCTAGTGGTGCAGCTATTAAGTGCTGCGCTGTGGAGCTGTCAGCAGCAGTGATGTGAGTTTGACGCCCGGCTGGGGAGATTCTCACATGCCACGGCAGACCTCTCCTGCCTCACCCCCTGCTCTCCTCAGCAGTGTATCTCAATGGCTCTGCTCCCCACTCTGTCTCTGGTGAACCCTCTCGCCGCCCCACACTCTGGTCTGTACCCCAGCTTGTATGCATAAATAAATAAATCTTCAAAAAAAACAAAAACTTGTAACTTTCAGGATTGAGGGTTGATAGACAGTAGGCAGAGGCATAGGTCACCTCTAAACTCACCATTTCTCATTTAAAATAACATCATTGCTTATTATTATTAAAATGTTTTTGGGTCATGTGAGACTGTTGCCACATGTACGTATGTATTATAAATTTAGTACTGAATATCTGATATGGAAAAATAAAACCAATAAAAAGGACATTTTTCCAAGAATTTAGAGATTATTAGGTTTATTCATATCATTAGTTCTATTTTTAATAGTCAAGCAATCATTGTTCAGCCATCTTTTACTAGATACATCAAACTAAAAGGCATGTGTAGTGCCCAGAAGATTACAAATGGACATTTTCAATTGTTTTGAATGTACTGTGATTTTTTTTCCGATTTTCCATCAAAGCTATATATACATATATTTTTATATATAGCATATATAGATATATATAGCATATATAGATATATATATATGATTAAAAATTGAGTTATAAAGAAAAACCTAGTATAAAAACAAAAGTTGGGGCCTCCCCGGTGGCACAGTGGTTAAGCGCTGTGCTCTGGAGCGGTGGGCAGCTGCGATGGGAGTTCGACGCCCGGCCAGGGAAATTCCCACATGGCACACCAGACCTCTCTTGCCTCACACACTGCTCCCCTCAGCAATGTGTTTCCTGTTCTGCTCCCCACTCTGTATCTGGTGAACCCTCTTGCCGCCCCAAGCCTCTGGCCTGTATCCCAGCTTGTATGCATAAAATAAATAAATCTCTAAAAAAAATGAAAACAAAAGTTGCTGCACACCTTTTCTTTATATCCCCAGGGTTGGTCCCAAGTGTTAAATAACATTACAACTTTAAGCTGCTTCTTCTGTCAGTTTCCTTACCAACTCTTGGTAATAAGCCTGTATTTTAAATAAAGCCCAGAAAACATTTGGTAGTTTTTAAAACTTGAAGAATGTTAACATTAAAATACACATAAGCTTTTCAGTAATGAGAAGATTCTGGCACAAATTATTAATCTGTTTTCTTCAATTTATTTCTGGAAGCGAAGAAAAAAGCTGCATTAACTAGCACTGAGACGAGTTGAAAATAAGTCTACAAAATATCTGTTTTTATAATTAAAAATAATTGTGTGTGCTGTGGCGAATAAAGTTCTACAGTGTAATTAAACATATTTAACATATATTAACTCTATAAGCAATTTGCATATATTATCCTGCTTAACAATTTTACTGTACACCAGGGGATACTATGATTTTTATCAATGTACTCTATTAACTGAATGGATAATGATATGGTTTTAAAAGTTGAGATGTAATTATATAAGCCCTTTAGAATCTCAAAATGAGTAGCGTCACAGGTTATTGAATAATTTGTAAATCTTACAGGGAGAATTGCATGTGCTGTTTTGAAAGTTGAAGCTGAACCTCTATACCTACTCTTTTGGCAAATACCAGACACATGTTTACATTTTTTCCATATTCCTCTCCAGATTTATTAGTTCATATGGTAGACTTTTGTTCAGAATGGTATCATAAGTACAGTTCTACATAATTATAGCCATAATTTATCCTAATTGCATACATGGACAAATACTCAATTTTTTTTATATATGTTGTATTTTAATAAAAGTAGTGAACAGAAACTTGAGTTCTGATTCTTGCTTTGGTTTCTAAGAAGTCAATGACTCAGAATAAGTCCTATCATTAATATAGACTCATACTAAAGTTCAAAGTGACACTTTCAAAATATATTATCAGCCTCTATTAATTATATTTGATATTATATTTACTGAATCAGAAAATAATATGATGTCAACATGTGTCTAACTGTAGATGATCTAGAAAGGAAACTTTTTTGCACATAGAATCTCACATTTTCTTAGGCTACTGCTATGTTTCCCTTCTCTACCACTCTGCAAGGAGAAAGTAGAGTGTAGAAATGTCAAAGTTGCATAGAGATTCCAGTAGGGTAAAGAAATAACACTTTCTTCCTTGTTCCACCAATGCCAAGAGACAGTGTAAATCAGAATTTTCCAAATATTTTGTTTATAAAAAACATATGGCACATATATTTTGACATTTTTTCTTTGTTCCCATTTTTGATTTTCTGATTGGTTAACAAAATTGCATATGATTCATAGAAATAAGCTCACACTTCTTCAGATGAACCTTACCGCACCATCTTTTCAGTCTTCCCCTCAATTCTGCAGTCATATTTCTAGGCTTTGTTTTGGTTTAGTTTTATCAGTTCCAATATTTTGGTTTTAGGACCCTTCTGCACTCTCAAAAAGTATTGAGAATTCCCTAAAATTCCCATTTATAAGATTTTTACATAGTATTTATTGAACTATAAGTTCAAAGTCATTGAAAAAATGAAAATATTTGTCTTTATTAACTCATTAAAATAAACTCATTAAATGTTGGTACTAAAACATAATTTTAAATTAAAAACTTTATTTCACAAGACCAAAAAAATGATATGAGTGGCATTATTTGACATTAAAAAAAGTCTCCATAATATCTCACTTAATGGAAGTCAGGTGGAATCGTAAATTTTCTTTCGTTATTGTGAAATCACATGCTATGTGAACCCTTAGAAGTTTCTGGTTTTACCAAACACTCCACATTTTACAACAGGAGATAACTTTTTTTAAATTCATATTTAAGAAAGAGAATGATGGGGCCCCCTTGGTGACTTAGGGGTTAACTTTCAGTTTTATCACCCCTTTAATTGATTTTGATCCCAGCCAGGGAGTTAACCCATATATGGTGCAGCAGATCTCTTCTGTCTCACTCGCTGCTCCTCTCAGCATTACATTTCAATAGATTCGATGTTCTGCTCCCCACTCTGCCTCTGGTGAATCCTCTCACCCAGCACCTCTGGCCTACACCCCAGTTCTTCTATGCAAAAATAAATGAAAAAGAAAGAAAAAGATGCCACTACATTGTGCTTACCAAATGCCAGTCACTGCCCTGAGTACCTTGTGCATATAGATCTCATTGATTCTCACAATTAGCAGTGAAGATTGTATTAATTCCCTCACTTATCATTTGAAGAATCTGTGGGATCCAGGCAGTCTGTGCGTAGAATCTGCACAACTAAGTAGTGTCTTACTCTGATCAATGCTGTACATCAGTAGAATATGTAAAAGTTTTTCCACATATCTAAAGAAACCTCCTCAAATTCTTCCTCTTAAATAGGAAATCCCATTAGTTTTCTAGGGGTATATTTTACTATTAGTAACTTAAGTATAATAACTTTGCCCTTTTCTCCTCACCACTGTATCTCTGGAACCCAGAGCAGTGACCACTATAGACTAGGCATTAATATTTGTAGAATAAAAATATGTTCAATATTGATGCTTATAGATTAGGGTTATTTCAGACATTTTGTGAAGAGGAGCTGTGACATGGTTTTTTGTTTTGTTTTTGCTCCCTAACAATACGACTTCTTAATTCAACTATACTGGAAAAATACTTTTTATATAATCACTCATTTATCTTGTTAAAATGCATACTGTTCATTAGAGGGTCTTGAGAGGAATCTAAAATTCTGCATTTCTAATAAGTTTCCAAGTGAAGTCATGTTATTGCCTAAAAACCCCTCTCTGAGTTTCAAGGTCTTCTGAGAATCTGAGGTATGACTGTAGACTTAATTCAGTAAAAAATGTGACTTAAGAGTCATAACATGTAACAGAATATAAACATTGTGACCATCATGATTCTATTTTTCACACACTCCCCTTCTCATTTACACTGTTGCCATTATTTTAGGACAAACTGAAAAGTGACATTTCTCACTCCTACTGCAATGATTGTCACATGGGATGTTAAATTCATCAAGCTTTACTTAAGGACATACTGTGATGCTTTGTTTGGTTTTCTCCAACTGTCAATGTTTTTCCTATGACCTTTCCTACAGATTAAATACAAATAAACACATATTTAACAATTTGAAAAGGCAAGCTATCTCACAGTTAAGATTAGAATGTGAAAATGCAGAAGAAACATCTATGATTTTTGTATTCATTCGTCATTCCAGGATTTAAAATAAAAAAACATCTGTCAAAATAAACTAATAAAAAAGTTATCCTTCATATATTTGCAATGAAAAGGTCATGCTTGATTCCCTCCAATTCATACATGTAGATAGAGGCTATGAAAAAGTATTAGGTAAGTATCAGTATTTGTTTAGCAAATACTCTCACTGCACTTAATTTGTTCTAGACACTGTTCTAAGTATTACATGAATATTAACTAGCAATATGCATAACATCACTGCAAATAAGTATTATTATTATCTATATTTTGTAGGATATAAAACTAAGCTGCAACAAAGTTAAATATATCACTGAGGTACTACATTTATTACACCAAGGAACCAGCATTCAAAACAATACAAGCTGGCTTCAGAATCTGTGTTTTTACCCACTATACCATGCTATCAATGATTTTCTAAGAGAAAATATTTTATTTGATAATTTAGTGACTTCAAATATAATATGTGCAATTAACCTCAAGAATCAGACATCTTCCAGAAATGTACAGTATCACAAAATAAATAGATAACAGGGGCAAATAAAGACTGAGATTATTTTTCCTTGTATATTTATTTTACCCCTTTTGTTAGGTTAAGTCCCAGATATATAGTTATTTTGGGTACAATTATAAACAGGATGGCTTTCTTAATTTCTTCCTCTTCAGACTGATTGTATACAGGAATTACAGATTCAATGCAATTCTAAGATATCTAAATGATGGGCTGCAAAGAAATTAGACAAATACTACTGAAATTAATATGGAATCACAAAGAAAAACAAATAGCCAAATCTCTCCTTACTGACTAAAAAGGGGGGAGAATAGAGATATTACACTCCCAGACTTCAAACTCTCTTTCAAAGCCATAATAATAAAAACAGCATGGGACCGGAACAAAACAAACACACATACCAATGGAACTGAAATGAAAGGACAAATATAAAACCACACATATATGGTCAACTAATCTATGACAAAGGAGCAAAGAACATATACTGGGACAAGGAAAGCCTCTTCAATACGTGGTGCTGAGAAAACTGGACTCCTACACACAACTGAAAGAAACTAAAGTACTATCATACCATACACAAAAATCAACTCAAAATGAACATAAGACTTGGATATATTACCTGAAGCCAAAAAATATTTAAAAGAAGACATAGGCAGAACACTCATTGACATAAACTTCAGAAACATCTATGTGGACACTTTTCCAGAAGCAAGGCAAATAAAGGGGAATATAAACAACTGGGATTACATCAAAATAAAAAGCTTTTGTACAGCAAGAGAGAGTAGCCAAAACAAAAAGACACCCTACTAAATGGAAAAAAAAATATTTGCAAGACATACATCTGATAAGGGACTGATGTCAAAGATTTACAGAGAATTTACAAAATTCAACAAAAAGAAAGCATACAACTCAATCAAAAAAGAAATGGGCAGAAGAACTAAAAAGACACTTCTCCAAAGAAGAAATACAAATAGACAACAGGAATATGAAAAAATGTTCAACATTACTTATTATCAGGGAAATGCAACTCAGAACCACAGTACGATACCACTTCACATTTGCAAAAATGACCCATATTTTTTAAAAAAACTGGCAACAACAAATGCTGGCAAAGATGTGAAGAAAAAAGAAGTCTTTTCTCCACACTTGTGGTGGCAATGTAAACCAGTCTATCCACTATGGAAAACAATGGGGAGTTTCCTCAAAACACTAAAAATGAGTCTACTATATGACCCAGTGACTCCACTACCAGAAATTTGCCCAAAGGACACAAGAACACCAATTTAAAAGTAAAGCTGACTCCTATGTTTATTGCAGCACTGTTTACAATAGCCAAGGTATGGGAACAACATAAATGTCCCAAAACAGAAGAATGAACCGAAAAGATGTGATAAATATGCACAATGAAATACTACTCAGTAATCAAAAATAATAAACTCATGCCATTTGCAGTAACATGGCTAGCGCTGGCAGGGACTGTGCTAAGCAGAACAAGTCAGAAGGAAAAATATAAACATTGATGGTTTTACTTATATACAGAATACAGAGACCAAACAAAGGGTCATGAAAAACACAAACTTGCAAGCTGATCATAGATCTGAGGCATATAATAGGGGAAGGGAAAAGAGAAGTGTCAAAACACGGTAAGGAAGAGCACAGGGATTGATTAGATGGATTGTGGGTGCTATGTGGTAGAAATATGGGGACTACACTTGAGGGGAGAAATCAAATGATATCCAAATTAAACAACAATGTAAGAAAAGTAATTAATTCATTTTTTAAAAGAATAAGATTTTGTCAATTAAATTTGAGTCAAATAAGCTATACAAATGATTAAGGTTTCAAAAGTTCCAAGAGAAATGGGACTTGGCAGGCACAAAGGAAGGCTTTCCAACTTTCCTCTCCAACTTAGGGTTCTGGATTCCCATTACTCTGCACTGAACACACACTACTGCAATGAACTGATCTAACACCTCTATCACCAGATAGTATCTATATTTTTGTAGATCCCTGGAAAGTCAGAAATAAATTTTCAGTTGTTCATTAGTCATGCTCACTCCTTAGTGTAATGGTAATGGACACTAAATGTCAAAATCCTGCACAAAATTAGATAACATTAAGTAATATTGTCATATGCTTATTGATATAATTAGGAACTTCATAATCTCAACAATCCTCTCCTTTTCTCTGAAATCATGTTTAATCGTACATCAACAAATACTAATTGTACATCAGCAAACAACATCATCTGACATTCTAGTCAGCTCTCCTTTATATGTTGTAGTAACTTTTCCTTTCTCATAATTCTCACTCTCCAATTATTCTCCACTAATCTTATCAGTTCTGTTTCTTTAAAGCACATATAGAAAATCCAGCCTCTTGCTACTTTAAAGACTCACATTGTCCAATAGATTTAAGTCCAAACTACTGAAAGTCAGGTATATAGAGCCATTACTAATTTAACTCCAAACTACATTCCCAATCACAGTCTCAGCTACTTCTTTTCCAAGCATCTCCAGAAGCTTCTTCAACAAACAATACTTTAAAATACTAACATATATTTCTTTTGTTCTATCCAGAATGTCTCTGGCCATAATGCAGCTTGAAAACTTTTGCTCATCCTTCAAGATGATGTATTAACAAGAAAATAAATGTCTTACATTTTCAAGAAAAATAAACTTGATAACTGATTCATACTGTGCTTTGAATGTATTTTGTATGAGCCACTTTATATTATGGACTTACAGCGGGTAAGAAAGTCAGCTTTGGGTATAGAGAGGAGTACAACATATATTTAGTCAACAAATAATGAAATCAAACAATTGTACTTAATCAATAGTTTTATATTACTACAGTTCTTAATTTATAAACATAATAGTCATTGCTTCATTGACATAGATTATTAATTATAATAATTTAATATTAGCATAACATTTTTTTCTCACACATTCTGTGTAAATGATTTTTCCTCTTTATATAAGAAAGGGATGCTAATGCAACAACTAGCATAAAAATGGGAGAAAAATATATTAATAGTTTCATAAGTCCCATGAATATCTTTTACTGCAGCCCCTTAGTTATGACTATCCAGAGAGGAGAAAAAATTAAATAGTCAAATGCAGGTTGGTGTAGGCTGTTGACTGCCAACAGCAAGGAAAAGCCACTCATGTTAAATTCAACATGGATTTCATTATCAGGAATGTGCTAAAAAAACACTGACACTGCTGTGGTCCTCCTGTAGGTGGTTTGTCTCACACGTGGGAGGCTCATCTTTGGGAGAAACATGCTGTAGTGCTGCTGATACAGGACTCTGACTTATGCTTTCCCATGCCATCTGTAAATACAGGTGGTTCCTGTGCTGTGCTCTCATTTCTTTCTGGGAACTCAATGGAGAGGAAACAATGGCAAATGGATTATTTCCCCCACATTTACATAAATAGTTATGTATATTCAGATTAAAATCTTCTAAATGAAGGGCTCATTAAAATGAGGAAGTTTGCAGTCATCATGTCAACCTCTAGATGGTGATGCAGCATCAGTGCAACATTTGCACTAGTGTAAGTCATTTGCTCGAGTTCCACTATGTTGTTCTCCAGGACAACTAGAAATTGTGGAATAAACATCCTATTCCAGATAAAGTGGAAGAAAATTTATTAATTGAATATCTTGAGATGAGCAAAGTAGAGAGTTGTAGAGTTGACTAGTGATTGGCTGTACTGAAGACATAATAGTGCTGTTAATGATATACTGAGATAAAATATTTTATATCAGTATTTTATACTTTTGATGTTCTAATAACTATAGTATGGAAGTGTTCAAGCATATTCAGAAGTAGAACAAGTGATGTGATGGATCTCCATATGCTCATAACTCAGCTTAAGCAATTATCTTGGTCATATTTACTCCCACCCACTTGCAACGTGTTTTGATGCCACATATATGACTGCATTAAATAGTTCACCATTTCCCTTAAAAAATGTCTTTGTGGAAACATTTCTGTTTTATAATAACATTTGAAAGAAAGGCTAAAGGTATTGTGGTTAGTAAGGAGCAGGAGGGTTCTCTTGGACCTATATATTTACCTAGTTGGTGAATATATAGATTGATTAACTTTGTTGTAATTCATCCAGTTACAGACTTAGAATTAGTGTGCTTTCCTGTATGCAGATTGTACTTTCATAAAAGGGAAAAAACAAAAACAAGAACAGATAAACAGCAAAGAGTTGCACACTATAAAGGCTGGCCTCAATAAAACGGGTTTAAGGGATGAGAGAAGAGCACAAGAGATTATGGTGATTGCTCATGGTTGAACAGGTGATGGGAATTTTACCAGGGATACACAATAATGTAAAAAAATGAAAGAAGGAGAGGAGGGGAGGGGAGGGGAGGGGAAGAGATGAGAGGGGAGAGG
>PVIJ01010806.1:0-58171 GCA_004024925.1 Scalopus aquaticus | reverse complement strand
AAAAAAAAAAATGGGACAGTGATTTTAAAATCCCTTTTTTAAATATAAAATGTAAAAGATATAAATAACAATAAAATATATATTAAAACAATAAAAATATCTTTTATAAATCAATATTATGATGACATTTTTTAAAGATTTCTTTATTTATTTATGCATAAATGAACTGGGGTATAGGCCAGAGGTGAAGGGGATGAGAGGATTTACCAGAAACACAGTGGAGAGTAGAACAGGTGGATGTACTGAAGTACGCTGCTGAAGGGAGCAGAAAGCAAGACAGGAGATGTCTGCTGTGCCATGTGGGAAGCTCCCTGGTGGGGAATTGAACTCATGCTGCAGTGGCTGCAAATAGCTTCATAGTAATGAGACATCCTGCTGTGCCACCAGGGAGGCCCCTAAAAAGCCCTTCTTTAAAGTTCTAAGACATTGTATTACAGATATATGACATTTCAAGTATTTTGCCTACTGTCGAGGGTTGCTAGATTTAGCAGATAAAAGGAAAAGTTTACTGATAAATTTTGAACTTCAGATGGACAATGGCCATGTGTTAGAATAAGCCTGTCCCAAATATTACATGGGAAAATTGACACTATCAGAATATTCCCTGTTTATCTGAAATTATTTAAGTGAAAATTCTCAGTTAAATCTGAATTTAACTTTGAAAATAAAAATGTGTTTTTATTTAACAACCCTAGTATTATTTATTTTAGGTTTTATTCTCAGAAACAACAATTTTGAGGGCCTCTGGTGGCGCAGCAGTTAAGCGCTGCCCTGTAGAGCTCTCAGCAGTGGCAACTGCGAGTTCGAGGCCCTGTATGGGAGATTCCCACATGGAGCGGCAGACCTCTCCTGCCTAACCCGCTGCTCCCCTCAGCAGTGTATTTCTGTCCATCTGCTTGTTCTGCTCCCCACTCTGTCTCTGGTGAACCCTCTCGCTGCCCCATGCCTCTGGTCTGTACCCCAGCTTGAATGGATAAATAAATCAATCTTAAATAAAGAAAAGAAACAACCATTTTGAAAAAAAATACATGAATTATTGAACTGCTTATGTATGATTACAGAACAAATACTTAGGTGGATTAAATAGATCCTTGAGAATAGGAAAGAATTTTTTTTTTCATTTTCTCTTTATTTGAGTAAAGTTAAAAAGTTGACAGTATTCCATAAAGGTCAGTTGGCAACTATGCCATCTGCTCTGTGTCCCTAGCATAAAGCTCCCACTGGGACCCTTATACACAAGAGCACCTGTCGTTTTCACAAAGACCAAAATATTTTATTGTGTTTTTACCCAATCCCTCAGGTGGCTGCTGGTAACTTAACAGTGATGGTGTTTGTGGCTGAATTCTGGACCTTCCTTATGCTGGTTGTCACCAATCCAGGAATTGAGATTCCAGTGGGTTAAAGCAACCTGAAATGAAATTCTGAACTTCATATACTGTGGACTAACAGGTATTGTGCTCAAATCATCTTTACCCAACCTGTTTACCCATGCCTAGGGTTCTGTGAGTGTTGGCTGATAAAGTTCCCCAGATCTACCCTTCCCTTGAGAAGGTTTAGACAAAAATTGCCCTGGGAAAGACAGAAATGCCTACTCTGCTCAGTGTCTTCTGTGGTCCCCAGCTGAATAAATCATTGATTTAATGGACTGCAAAATATCTTGTCTCAAGGTGGGCCAATTCTATGATATAATTAATATTACTGAATCTCTGCAAAATCCAACTGACTCTAAACTTTAGGTAAAACCATAAATTTGTTTGGATTTTTCTGCTGCTCTCTTCTAGAAGATTGCACTTGAGAACTACCTCAATAAATAGCTTGTTTATAAGTCTTCATCAAGACATTCTCTTATTGTCATAAAGGAAACCTTTTAAACAAAACCATATAGTATGCTAAAATGATTTCTGTTTAATATAAAATATGATATAAAATTTATGTAATCAATAACATTACTTCCTGTCTCCTCATGGCACAACCCAAATTTGTTGCCCAGAAAAAAAAAATCAGAATTACAATCAGTATGACCTGATATCCAGAGAGTGTCTGAAAATTAAGAATGTGTGGTTATGAAGAAACTGGAAGACAAGTGTAGCCTTCTTTGCTGCTTTAAGTCATTTCCTCCTTTATAACATTTTACTTAAAAACAGCAGTAAACTTTTAGCCCCTGTTGTATTTGCTGGTTTCTATGTTGAAAGAATCTGTTAGCGTGAGTGACCTAGTAGCATAGTTTGCAATTGTTATCAATCCAAGAATGGGATAAAGCACTAGTTTAGCATTAAATATATATTTTAGAAAATGCATTTATTTTTAATATAGTTTTTATAAAAAGTTTAGAGAATTCAAAGCTGATTTCTTTACAAAGAGGATAAGGTCATCATGTAGCTCATTGCAAGGTCACAGACAATTTTCTGATGTACATCCCTTCTCTGAAATACATGACAGACAGACAAGCACTAAAAATACAAAAATGCAGTGAAGGAAATCCTCACTCAGATTCTAATGAAGGATGCACTCTTTTCCATGATGAAGTGAATTTGTAGAAATGCGTCAAATGAAATGACAATTTCTATATATGGGAACAAGGGAGGGAAATGCTTGGTACCTTCACATTAGAATTTAGGAAAACAAAGGTCGAAATTATTATATTAAATTTTAAACACACTTTCATATAAAATATGCCAATAAGTAAATATGTGTAAGAGGTTTGGGAAGTACTCAAATATGTTGTTACTTTCATTTTATAAAAAATAGTGGTCTCTTCAAAATTTGCATATGGAAATAAATGACTGTCAGTCTGTTGTAGGATATTTTATATTAATTTGTATGTTTTTTATCCTGAAGTATTATCTGTATCCATGTAAGTAAATAGTATTTCTAGTGATTATATTTTAATAATTTGGTCTTGCACCAACTGACAAAAATATTGAAACCATTACATAATTGATAACATAATTGAAGTATCTCTTACTTTGCTGAAAACTTAATAAGCTCACTTTTTAAGATCTGAGTGATTATAATATATTTTAAAGTCTACTTTGACTTTTTGCTTATGAGACTATAACATGTAAAAAGACAGAATTTCCTAGTGGTTTGTTTTGTTTTGTTTTTATAGTTAGCTAAACTGTAAGCACTCAGAATACAGTCTTTTTCCAGATTTTTGTGTTCATTCACATATATGTAAGTTTTGAAATACAAAGTTTTTGACTTTTAATTTGCTAAATATGCCATATGAATGGGACTGTAACTCACTTCCAAAAACCTCTTTTTTTGCTGATATTTTTGAGCAAGAAAGTTTTAAACTAAACTGTAAAAATAAAATGCCATTTTCCCCCATCCATTCTTATTAAAGGCACCAAATCTACCTAAGAGAATACTGAAATATATAAGGAAAAAATAAAAGCTAGACAGAAGTCACAGAACCTTGAAGGAAACAGCTATAAAAGATAAAAATCACAGTAATAGTAAAAGAACACATGCATTCTCAGTTATAGATAATTGAATTCTGAATCATGTCTCTAAGCTCATTGTGATATGCGGCATAGGTACATATTTGTCTGGTGTTTCTACATTTTATTCTTAGGCAGAAAAACTGGTGAACCTCTGGAAACTGGCAATTCACTTGTGCATGTCTAACTGAGCACAACAACATAGGGCTAATAGACACTTCAGCCAATTCCCCTTTTCAAATCCAGACTGCAATAGCCAAATCTTCACAAATATGGATTTAGTGAAAATTCACAGGTCTCAGCAGGACCATAGGTTCAGGTTTTTCTAATAAACAAGAAGTTCAGATTACCATATGTAACTGTTGCATTTTGCTCAGACAACAACTGATTGCCAATATCCTTTTTTCTCCACAAACACACTGCTAGACTCATCTAAAGTGCAGAAGAATATATATAGATAGATTTAGGGTTAGGATTCTGTGTGATCTGTTGAATGTACATGTTCTACATATCACACAAGATAGAATACCTTGGGGCCACCAAGGCCAACCCTTCCTAAGAGATTCTTTGGTCTGAGAAGTCTGTGGTCATTTAACAACTAAATTTCTCTGAAACTATCCCAGAAGTCCTTGATCAAGACCCCATAGCTTTCAGATGATCCTCCAGAGTCTGACCTATTCTAACAGAATGGTTATTCCCCTTTGTATCGCTTGTATCAACATTTGCTATTAACCTTCAATTAAATTAGATGACTAAAATATTTTTCATGATGATTTTCAATCACTATTTCAAGAACATGGAAAGCACTGATTTTTGAAGGTGATTTTTAAGGAAAAAATACACATATGCAACTATATGTGTGTCAACAATTCCCATCATAAAAGTAATAAATTGCATGACTACATGGTACTTGAACTCAAAAGGGCACACATGCCAAATCCCCTATGTGGTTCTGGCTACAACTTCACTCTCCAAATAAGACTTATGACTCCACTTGGGACTTGCATTACTGGGCAGTGAGGGGACTTTCCTTAGGAAGGGGACCATGTATCTAAGTCACGACAGAGTTCTGACAGATTTTATCCTAGAAAGGATGAGAAGATTGAAAGTTACCTTAAATCCCCTTAAGACTCTTTTGATGGAAACCAGTGAAGCAAGTTTAAGGCAATGTCATTTTCTGCTGCCTTATCAATACTACCTAAGATAAATTCACCTTCAAAGCTGCAATATATCAGTGTTTTTAGTGCCGATGTAACCAATAATCCCAATAAAGAGTTGTTAAAATTGCCAAAACTAATTGTTTTTCTGGTACTATAAGATTTAGATAAATTGAAATCCTCTCAGTATGGTTTGAATAATGTTATTATATAAACCAACCTTAAAGGGACCCGAGTCTCATGATTTTTAACACATTCTGTAGGTAAAAGGCTAAACTATTTAAATATTAATTCTGCAATATCCTTCATAGAAATTATTCTGGAAATTGTACTTCATGTGCTGCTACCAAGTTCTTGCTGAATATGCTTCATGTTAATTACTTGCTTTAATAAAGGTTAGGAGTGGATGTCTTAGAATAAAACCCAACAGAAGAAACAAACCTTTTATCCCTCTGCACTTCTTTTCTTTTATCATTTATACTTATAGTTCTGTTCTTTTAAGCTTATTAACTAGCTATGACAATGGCACAGAATGTTAAAAAGGCACATCTTGGTTCAATGTCAGGTAATAATAACCTTCTGTGGTAATGATCAACACAGAAGCTAAATATTAACCATTTTCAAATTTTCCTTTTTGACTTTGCTCATGGTAATCTAATAAGATGTCAGTGTAAAAGTCTCCTTTAATATTTATGCAAACAATTATATGAATATGCAAAATGCCTCATATTCCTAATACAGATCAACAACTGATAAGAAAATAGTTTTACCTTGGATTTCATCTTTATCTTTTCTGAAATACTTGGGTATTTCAAAGTAAAGTATTCTCCCATGTGTCCTATAGCTAGCTCAATTTCAAGATCTTTGACAGTGGCTAAGTATAGTTAAATAAGTAATATATTTGCATTAACCTTCATAGTAAATGTTCTTCTCTTGTGATTTTAGTCATAATGGACCTTTTCAAACATTGAGTTCCTACATCTAACAATTATTTCCCTGAATAATTCAATTAATAATTGCATAATTCATGAATTGTCTGAATATATGCTTCTGGTTTTTGTGTTGCCTTTTCTTTAGACAAAAGAATGATCACTAAGAAATATTTTCACACTTTTCACTCTAGTTGAATTTTGCCTTTTTGTTTGTTCTTAAGATGTCAGTTATCTCAATTTCTTTTAATAATTATTTTTTTAAGGTAGCAGATTTTGCGCCACATAACACACTCCCAAATTCAATCATAATGCTTTATGGGATACTTTTGTTGAATTTAATGGCAGATAAGACTACATGATTACATTGCATTCAATAATGCAAAATTTAATAAGACATATACATTGTATCATTCTCTTCTTCCCTTCATATATTCTAAAACATTATTTGTAACAATCTGCTCCAACTCTCCCTTACATCTTTTCTTCATTAGTCTCCTCAAATGAATTAATATCAAACTGTCTCTGTTTTGGAACTCTTCTCACAGATATGCAGCAAAATTTCCACTGCTTGGTTTGTTAGCTGAGATTGTCCTGGCAAATTTAACTCCCTGGGTGTTAAAAGAAAAAAAAAAAAGGACTTAGTGACTTGGCTATATCTTGGAAGTTTGGAAAATATTTTTCAGTTTAGGTTCTGATTTTGGTTTCACTGCTCTCGTTGTTTCTTCCAATGGAGAGGATTACTCCTTTTGTTGAGAAATATTATCTCTGGCAAGACCAACAAGAGACCAAGTTATGTATCTATACACTTCAGCATTTAGTGCGAAAATAATAAATTAGTGCCCTATAAGGAAAACAACGTCATATTAAATATTGAATTATACTTTTTCAGAAAACTATTTAACCTTTTCTTCATATGTAAGAAGTTAACAGTAGTAATAAAAGCCTCATATTATAGTTGTATGGAACAAACATATATATATATTAAAACTTTGATATACTGAACATTAGACAAACCTTTGTTATTATTTTTATTTAATTTCTGTAAACCTTATAACGGAGATTTCTTTTTCATTTTTTTTAAATTATTACTGAGGTAACATTGGTTTGCACCTTTTCAGATATGTGTCACTACCACACCCACCATGAACGCACACAAAGTCTTCTTCCATCGACCATGGGGCCCACTCTACACTTTGCTCTCTATCCTCCACTTTCCCCTCTGGTAACCTCAATTCTACAGACAGATTTCTAAGGTTTGTTTTTGGTTAGGTTTTCTTGAATCCTTTGTTTTGTTTCACTATATTCCATATAAAAGTGAATACATCCACTATTTGTCTTTCATCTAACTTTGCTTAGCAAAATCTCCTCCAGTTCCATTCTGTGATGACAAATGGCAAGAGTTCATCATTTTTGATCACTGAGTAGTATTCCACTGTGTATATATACCACGTGTTTCTAATTCATTTACCTGTCCTTAGGCATGGCTGTTGTAAACAGCACTGCAGTGAATGTAGGTGTGCATGTGTTCTTTCTCTTAGTGTTTATTGAATTCTTTGCGCAGATACTTAGGAATGGAATTATTGGATCTCATGGTAGATCTATTTTTAATATTTTTAGAAACCCCCACACTATTTTCCTTAAGAGCTGTACAGTTTGCATTCCCACCAACAGTGTTTGAGCATTCCCTTTTCTCCACATTCACACTAGAATTGTTTTTTCTATATTTTGATATGGGCCATTCTCACAGGTGTGAGATGGTATCTCATTGTGGTTTTGATTTGCCTTTCCCTGATGATAACTGATTTAAATGTGCCTGTTGGATATCTGTATTTCATTTTTAAAACTATGTTTTACTGGGCCTCCCTGGTGGCCCAACACGTTAAGGAGCAGCACTATGAAGCTATGCAGAGTCACTGCAGCATGAGTTCGATTCCTGGCCAGGGAGCTTCCCACATGGCACAGCAGACCTCTCCTGCCTTGTCCATTGTTTCCTTCAGCAGTGTACTTCAGTAGATCTGCCTGTTCTGCTCCCCACTCTGTCTCTGGTGAATCTTCTCACCACCCCACACCTCTGGCCTACACCCCAGCTTGTATGCATAAAAAAAAGCCTTTAAAAAAAAAAAAACATTTTACTTAGTTGAAATGGTCAGGAATATAGTTATTAAATATTTACATTATATGAAAATGCAGATATACTTAGGAAGATTGAAGAATAATTTATAATTCATTTAGGTGATTTCTAGACAGACACAATATTTCTAATTCTAAATGTATAGAGTGAATCCATAAAATTCTAAATGAAGTCTTATCTAGGAACTGTCTTTCTTATAGTTAATGATACTGTATTATATTTTTGTATTATTTTTAATGAAGTGCCACTGTTTTACATCCTTATTAATATTTTGATAGAATAGGACTTCTCCCCTCAGGTGTTGTTACCATAACTTCCTCACCACCAAAGCAACTGTATCCTTCACCATAGTCCACTGGGCTCGCCAGGTCTCTGCTAGAAACTATCTTGTGCTTATTTTTTAAAATTGATTATAACTGTTGTCATTTATTCATGATTGGACAGAAATTGTAAGCCCTTTTTGCTGATTCTTTCACTATTTTACCAAATAGAGGGTATTATGGGAATATCACCCCACTGAGGTTCAACATATTAAAAAATAAATATTTAAAATTAAAATATAGCGTGTTGCTCCTCCCTGGTGTTGCAGCAGTTAAAGTCTCAAAGCTATCCAGCTATCACCAGCCACTGTGGCTTAAGTTCAATCCCTGACCAGGGAGCTAACCCACATGGTGCAGCAGACCTCCCTTGTCTCACCCACTGCTCCCCTCAGCAGTGTATTTCAGTGGATCAGCCTGTTCTGCTCCCCACTCTGTCTCTGATGAATCCTCTCACCACCCCTGCCACCTCTGGCCTGCACCCCATTTATTTATATGCATTCTTGTATGCATAAATAAATAAAAATAAATCTTTAAAAAATATATATAGTTTGTCACACAGAGTAAACACCTGATACCATTTATAAGGAACAGGTGGACATTAATTCAGGCATTTTTGATGTACCAGCAGAAATTATTTCAGTTAAATATCAATATCATTGTCACTAGAGGATACATAAGCAACAGCAAAAGGCACACACACACACGCGCGCACACCCACACACACACATTCATGCAAAGCATATAGGGACTTTGGGCATCTGAACTGAACCAGATTTGCAGGAGGATCGATTCAGTTTGTTTGGATTACCTGAAGTAGGAAGAAGTAGCCTCAGAAATGGATCAAGAAGGTTTGACCTTTGTTATTACCCTGGCACGTGCAATTCCTGCACATGCCATTATTCTTTGGTAATTTAACAGGGTGAGTGGAAAATACCATTCTTAGGGGAGTGAGTGAATAAGAAGGAAAATATGTCTTTCCACTTATTATATAGTATCTTGAACTGGCATGTTAGAGAAGTTACTGTAATGGAGATAAATATTGCAATAAAAATACTTGTATAAATCACAATTGGTAAATGTTACAAGTTGGAGCTAGTGGGGGCAGAGAGGTAGAGGATATAAATTCATTATTAAAATATATTTTCATTTAAAAATACTCCAGAATACTATGTTCTGTAAATATGTATATGTGTTTTCACAACAATTATGCAAACTTAATGTAGGCAAAAATTAAGGCATGTTTTAGTACTAAAATACCTCTCAACAACATAGTATATCAACAACTGTTCACACTGAATGATGTAGATAATTAATCTAATTTTCCCTCTGCTTCATTTTGTGTTCTATTAGTTTTCTTATTCAAACTTTCAAGTCACAAATCTAATTTAAAACCTCTTAACTAGTCTAACATATAATGTGTTCTATCTGCGTTCAGTGTCTAGCAGGAGGCAGCAAAGCTGGAATACTAATTTCCTTTAGAGTGTACAAAACACTCAATAATCAAATAATGAAATCCTGCACCAGCACTTCTAAATGACATGACCAAATAAGTCCAATGCCTTGAGATGTGAGCATAAGTTACAAAAAAATAATAACAAAGAAGTATAAAATGATGTAAATGAAGAAAGTAGAAAAGTGATGCTATCCAGAACAATATATTCAATATCCTGTGTCTGTTCAAAATGATTCCCCTTTAGGATAACAAGACTTTAAACTTAGCAAGACAAGTTTTAATTAACAACTTGCTTACTAGTGTTGCTAATTTAGTATTGCATATTCTCTGTATACTACGGCTTTCTTTCCTTTTCTGTCAACACACACACACACACACACACACACACACACACACACAACTACCATCATTTAGATTTAATATTTGAAATTATCTTCCATAGTCTCTTTGTAAAAATCTGTATATTTTTTGAGAGGTTCGGACTTCTTTTTTATTTTCATTATTGTGATGTTCACATCCCCTTTGGTAAAACAAAGTTTATTCTACAGACTGTCTTGAATTCAAAGAAAATTAAAAAAAAAAACACATTTCATAAAATGAAGAGATAAGATATGTCAGAAAAGTTAACCATGTACTGAATGATTAAACTATTTTGTGTAGAAATGTCATTTCTATTTTGTTTAAATGTAATGCAATTTACCAGACCATAAAGAACTTCTTAGATGAAATGGCTGTTTTCCAGGCAATGCCACTCTGCTGCTGATTGCAATATATTCTGACATCTATGACAGTTTTATAATTCTTCTATTCTCTGTTCTGAAGTGTCCTTACTTTGCTGAAGGCTTTATCCTGGGAAAAGGCACTAAAGTTTTGTGGACTGAAAGGACGGTAAATAGTTTGATGGGAAAACAGTATCACCGTGTGATGCAACCTTGTTGCTAATTTGTTTTATGTTAATATAGGAAAGTATTTCAAAAGACCTTTACATAAAGATTTAAAGGAGATTTCTTAAATATATGAATACTTTAGGTGAAATACACAGAAGAAAATCATGAAAAGAATTAAGGATTCTCTGTATCTTAGTGTTTGTTACCTGCCAGCATACTCTCTCCAAAGATGCAAAACTTTGATAAGCCTCATCTGCCTACTGAAAAACATGTTAAAACAAGGTAAATTATTATGTGAACTATGCTAAAAATATTATGTCTGACATTGCAGTAGATTTTAGAAAAAACTTAGGTTAAACAGTAGAAATATATGCTTGGAAAAATAGTTTAACATAAATAGAAGTCAAAGATGTTCATGCTTAAAAATCTTAGAACATGTTTAGTAAAAAATCTGAATTTTTTTTTTTTTAGAAATACATGAATTTCCTATGACAAATGCAATTCCATTTCAATGAAGGCAGAAATATTTAAAAGAAATAGTTTCTATATAGCATATATTCTGTAAAATACTGTAAAGAAACATACACAGAAGAGTGAAATGTGGCCTACAGTATTCCAAGGATAGGATCAAGGAAGCTTGCAATGCAATCAAATATGAAAAAAACTGTATGTGTGTATGCTTATATTAAAAGAAATTATGGAACATGTCAGCATATGCAAATGTATTTTTGATCTTTATTTATAGATCAATGGAAAGGATTTCAGTTGGATTAGTCCTCAATTTGAGAGAACCAACTCAAGTAAATGTGGGCAGAGTAGTTCCCAAATAGTTCTTCTCTACAAAACATGAAAATCAGTAGGGATAGAAAATATAGACCAACATTTCAGCAAAAACATGCACATATTAACGTATATGTCAGAATCTTACAATGAAGTAATCATTAAACTCTGCAGTTGCTACAGTCTTTAACCTTTGGACAAAGTTTAAGATGTTATTTAACGATTCCAAATCAATTGCATAGATTTAGATTTTCATTTTCTTAGGCTATCCCATTTTCTAATAAAAATCATCACTGTGACACATCTTGCATCATTAACTGACAGCTAAATTTCATCTGCTTGTGCTGTAATAAATAGCCTAGGGAAAGGCTTGATGAGAATGCATAGCACATTAAGTAAGTTTCTGAACACAGAGAAATAAATAATTTTATACTTATTCAGAGAACAAATTGGTTAAAAGAAATAAACTAGTTTAAAGAAAAGTAGTGAAAACTGTGTCTGGAGAAGGAATATATTGTTGAAAACATTTTAACAACTTTATTATTCAGCACTCCTTCTCCCTACCTGTCATTCTTTAAATTACCTGCCAGCATACTCACTCCAAAGATGCAAAATAAAAGAACTGGTTATGTTAAATAAAATAAGATTTATTTTATTGTTATTCTGTTACAGATATAAAAATGTGCATTTCAAATAAAAATGTGTTTTTCATCACATATCACTTTTTAAAGAAATTTGCAAGTAGCCACTGGATAAGAGTAGATAGAAATTATTTTTTAAGAGGGAAAATAAAACTTTGCAGTTTTGTTTTACTTTTGTATCTATAAAAGAGGGAACACACTTTGAAATGTGGGAAGCAACATTACTACTAAATATAAAAATAAAATAGTTCTACCACTAAATTACTAAAGCTATATAATATATATGGAAGCTATTCTGTGAATTGGTCAATATGCTAAGCACTTTGCATCAATTAAAATATTTTACCTTCATTAGTCTCATGCATTCACAACAATATTCCATTTTATAGGTGATTTACATGAGGTCAATGGTGCAAATGGTGGAGTTATAAATAAATTCCTGGCAATAAACTACCAGAGTTTGTACCCTTAAATCTAGGACATATCATTTAAACAATAAAGGTGTAATTAAACTTTAATAACTAAAAAGAAAAATGAATAGGAACCAAAGTAATCGTTTTGGAAAGTATGATCTAAGTGGTATGTCCGTATCAATATCCTTGTAATAAGCATATTTTTAATACCTTGTACTAATACCTGTTAATTTTGGTCAAATTTGGGTAATTATCTAAATAAGTAGGTCAAAAGTCAAAATTGCTTATATGCATTATACTTAGACATATATTATTTATAATAAGAAACTGTGAGTATGGGCGGTGGCTAAGTATATTCAAGTGTGTGGTGCAGGCCACCAGGAAGGGAGAGCATCAGTAGTCTGGGGCCACACAGGTGCCAAGGGGCACTGCTATCTGCAGTGGACACTCACTTTCATCTATGTTCATCAAGCAGTTGGTTGACAGTTTCTTTCTTTGTGATGTCTTTGGTTGATTTCAGTATCACGGTAGTGTTGACCTCATAAAATGTATTTGGGATATTAGCTTATCTTTTTGTTTCACTAATGAAACCACTGATCTTTTTAAACCTGCTTCTCTGTTGTTTTCTTATTTAGCTTTAATTTCTATCTTCTGTTCATTAATTTTACTTCATATGACATTCAGTAGTTGTACTGAGTTTTCTTGTATAGCTTTGATCATCTTTTCTGTGCTTTATATTTCTTTGAATTCCTTTAACATGACAATTATGAACTCTGTATCTGGTAGAAAGAAAATACCCTCCTCATCTCCATGGTTGGATAATGGGAAGTTGTTCTATCCTTCTGATGACATATTCCTTTGAGGACTCAAAATACCATGTGTTGTATTTTTCTGTCTGCCTTTTCTGCTGATTAAAAGATCTATATTTTGAATACGTCAATAGTAACTTAAAGGGTGCAGTTCTGCTTTTCCAGATGGCGGTGTGTGTGTGTGAGCGTGTGCTTTACTCACTAGGCTATGTATAGGTTCATATATCTGATGTTTCTGGACTTCCATACTTTGTATTTTATTGAGAACTGATCTACAGCAAGCAGTCCAGTCTCTGTTGAGAGTCGGTGGCAAGGGCAAGGCTCATGTTTGCAACACTGCCCATAATTCTTTTCTGGAGTTCCAGACCCACCTCTCTGCAATCCATGTGTTTTCAGCATGCTTCACATCAGTACCTGTCCTGAAGGGCCTGGGAAGAGGAAGTGCAGTCCAATGCACTGTCCTTTTCACTGGAGATCTTGCCCATCAGCTTCTCTGCACATACGTCTCCTCAGTGTAAGGTGGTCTTCCACACCAGTAAGCTTTCCACCAGGGCCACCAGCCAAACACAGGAACACAGCTTCGATGTTTGCTTTACAGGTTCCAGCACTGGTCTGCAGGCTCCACATACCTTTTGTGGTAAAGAGAGACTCTCTGTAGTGTCTCTTCTGATGTGCCTCATGCTGGTCCCCAATGTCCAAGACGTATTCTAGTCTTTACCCCAAGTCACAGGATCCTCTGGGTCCAGTGCCCTCCCGTACAACTTTCAGATTATCTATCTTCCCAGGAACAAAGCAGGGAATGTCTTCTGACTCCATCTTCATCCCAACCTACTTTTTCTCTTCTAAATGCCTAATGGTCTCTGCTTCTCCCATGCTACTTCTGAGGCTTTAAAGAGCACATCAATCGGAGGCATTCTGGGCAATCGTTACCATATCATTTTTTATCCTTCCATTATGAAAAATGTTGTTTTTTTTTAATGTATCTGAATGAAATTTATAATGATGAAAACATGTTTTAATAACCAAATCTTTCAAGCTAGTGATGCCTCAAATGCTGACTGTTTGATCTTGTCAGCTTTCCAGAATGTCTTAAAAAATGAACAGCACATTTTCAGATCATTATAGAAGAGATTTTAGGTTGATAGTATGATATGTTATCTTCAAATGGAGAAAATGCCCAAGAGTAAGCAATTTTCAAAATGTATAGCTCAACAAAGACAGGAACATATGAAAGAATTGTTATACTGAACTATGATGAATAGTTTCTAGCTTTTCTGATTAATGGACTGTTCAGAAAGATGTGCATCTGGGAGCATTGAGTTTAAAATTAAATGTGAGGAATTCCTGAGTTCTAATTTCATATCTTCAAACACTATAACTTTATAATTATATACAAGCTGTGATGGATTTTTTTAAAAGCAGCATTTAGGATGAACAGTGTCAATTTCACAGGAGAATAATAGTGAATTTACCATGCGTTCATTACTTCATAAAGGCAACTGAAAAGGGAAAATGAAGTCAACTATTTGTTTAGCATCCTATAAATACAGCATTGTAAAATTTTAAATTTTTGGTACATGATGTATTCCTCACATATAAGCAGTATTTCAACTTAATACCATGTGATAAGCCTTGCAAAATATCTCAAAGTATTTTATGATTAATTATTCTTTACAACTTATTCATTGGTTTTGGTGTTTTTGAATTTACCATTTTTGAAAATAAAGGTACATGTAATCTTCAGTTTAGTCATTTTCTGTATATATTTGGATTAGCAAAATTAACAAATGAGAAAACAAAAACAGAAATCAAGTCATTCTTTTCCCCCTGAGGATTGATATCTTGGTGATCTTAAAGTGAATTTGAAAAATAAAAAGATAAGTATACATAGATATTTAATAAACTAGAAAGAGATCAGAATACTATATAACAGATTTCTTTGTGAGGTAAAGCCAAATTTAATGGAATGAAAGCATTGACAGCAGTGAAAAGAATCTACCATGACATATAGGATACCAAGATTCATTCTTTGTAAGGAAATAAGACAGTTAACTTTTTAATTAAACTTTAAACAGAAAAATAAGTATTGCTATTATACAAAATAACTCAAGGACAAGTTTGCAATATGGATGAAATTTAAATAATAATGTAAATTTGAAGCTACAGATAATTTAAAAAATTCAAAATATGAATAGACCTATAACCAAGAAGTGTATGAGAATCCATACAGTTATACCTTATGAAACACAGAGAACAACATAAGTAACTGAACATATAGCTATACACCCTTAGATTTTTACTATACTTTTATAAAAAATACTGCATTTTTAAAACACAAGAAATGACTTGTTTAACAATTTAAGAGCTAAAAATGGAAATCAACTTCTAATTGTATTAAAAATGGAAATAAACTTATAATTGTACTAAAAAGCATAAATCATTTCTGGGAAGATGTTGGCAGCTGTGAAGGTTTTTACTGTGTAAAATTCCCTACTTAAAATCAGATATTGTAACTAAGTAGTAAAACCTGAATCCATAAACAATGTTCATACTAAAGTAGCTTACAAGTTACTCAAGGTAACTCCCCAATAAAGCAAATTTCAGAGCAATTCAATCACTATAAGACATGTATGTTATCCATGTCTGAAAAAAGGGAGAACAGAGGGAAGCATAGGAACTGGCAGACCAGAGAACTGGGGATGACACAGTTGAGGGTGGATCAGCCTCTTCCTGTAGAATAATTCACTCTGAGAGTCAATGTTTGCGCTTGGGACCAACAGAGCTGCCACAGCCTGGCTCCTGTATTGTTGGAATCTGAATTGCCACTCTGTTTCAGCACAGGGGTGCAAAGTTCAGAAAAAGTGTTGGGCAGTAAGCAAAATTGAATATGATTAGGGAAAATAAAAAAGAAAAACAAGAGACCAGAAAGAAAGGTGGAGGAGTATAGTAGAAACCAGGAAATGTGAAAAATCAGACCATTATGTTTTGGAATATCATATAAGAAATGACAAAAGTGGGTACTTTGTGAAATCAGAATGGCTGATTATATTCTGTAAAAATGTTTCTAAATACTCAATAAACTGAATCTCAAGAAAAAAGAAACAACATAAATAGGTTGAGCCCAAATACCATAAAATGTTTTTATAACAAAAAATAGAATGGGATCACTTTACTACAGAATATGAGGACATGTTAAAAAAGCATGCCTCACAATCACAAAATATTTAAAATTATTAGATTTTATTGCAAATGAGTGAAAATTAATAAAATGATAAAACACAAGAAATATAACTAATAAAAACTCAGAAACGGAACATCAAAATTCAGCAGAAATATTAAATGAGATATGTCTATATTTAGAAAAAATCAAAAGCAAAGTTTAATTTTACTCTTCATTATTGATTTGCAAATATATTTTATAAAGCATAAGTGAAATGGTCATACATATCTGTTTTCTACTCATTGATTATTGAGGAGATACAGAACCAAGGACCATCAAAATTTTATATGCTAGTGTGAGATTTATTTTTCACCATTATGAACATTTTTGATGTTGAAAAATTTCTTTGCGCTGCTTCTCAAGGTTTTAAAATAGAAATGAAAAATAGTAACATGTGGACATGTTAACTTTTTAATAATCTAAATGATAAATAAACAGAACACCATTTTTACCAAAGTTCTGACTTTTTCATCACTTGATTTGAAGTCATTGTGAGCTGAATATATATAATTCTATAAATAGTTTACTATTTGTAGTTATAAATTTTGATCATAATTATGGTTAATATAAATATGAAGCTAAAGTATGTGTATTACAGTGGTTATAGGTCTTTGTAGCAATCATATATTTGTTATGGTTCATTATAAGCATAGAAGAATGGTGAATTTTTTCATAGCTGCTACTTTAAGAGAAAGAAGACTGTAAACTGACTTTGAATGTATAGCTGATTATTGCTAAAAAAAGTCTTATTGAAATATCAATAAGTACAATCACTATATTTGATTTGTACTTTGAATAATTGTTAAGGCATGGTTCCAGATAAAATATAAATAAAAAATATATTACATCTATTGAGAACAATCCAGATATTTCTTCCATAGATTAGAATTCCTCAGTCAAAAATAACAATTTAAGAAGCTTAATAATATAGACTTTCTACTAAGTTTTTATGTGTCAATTAGGAATTGTAACCTGCTTTTGTCTGTTTCTTTGGTTAAACTATCCTTTTCCCCTACCATTTACTTAGGAGCATACTTGTATTGAAAAAAAGGAAAAGAATCATTCAGTGGAAAATGTTTTAATGTTTTAAATGCATAGTGACATTACTTTTCATCTTTCTATCCTATGCGGATAAGATGTAAATGCTAGGAAAACAGTACAAATAAAAGGCTGAATTTGTTGTGACAAATAATTTACTTAAAACTACATTTTTTAAAGATTTATTCATTTATGCATACAAGCTGGGGTGTAGGTCAGATGTGTGGGGGAATGAGAGGACTCACCCGAGACAGTGGGGAACAGAACAGTCAGATTGACTGAAGTACACTGCTGAGGGGAGCAGTGGGCAAGAAAGTAGAAGTCTGCTGCGCCATGTGGGAAGCTTCCTGACCTGTATCAAACTCATGCTGCAGTGTCTGTGGATAGCTTCAGAGTGCTGCTACTTAGCCCATTGTGCCACCAGGGAGGCCCTAAAACTACATTTTATAGGCATTAATTGGTAAGATTGCTGGATGATTACTTGGTCAATGACTGGTTGTTTTGTACCTAAAATTATTAAGATTTCATTTTATTTTGGTTTGGTTATTGTCCATCCTAAAATAAAATTTAAAAATGCAAAAAAAGAGTGGTATTTTAAGGTAAGATACAAAATTTTGTCTTTTGTATTATTAGTGTCAATACATTTACCCATTGTCCATGCAATTTAAAAAAAGCACTGTAAATTCTCAAAAACTTATTTCAATAATTAAAAATTCTAAATTAAAAAGGTAGTTTGTTTTGAAAGATTTTTAGCTGAGAAAAATAGAAAGGATAAGAAATAAATATAAAAGCATTTCTACTTGTTACTCTACTTGTGAGTGAGTAAGATATATGGAATTCTACTTTTTTCTCTTGCAATGTATTTGTTGATATTAACTTGGGGACTGAAAAACTGAGAGCTTCACAAGAATAAGAGGTTAAATGACTGAGTAGATGAGCAAAGCTTTCAATCTTAACAGAGTGAGGAACACAATTAGATCTCAGGTTCACAAAAGGGAGAGCCCTTACTAAAAAACTAGGCTTGAAGCTGGGAATCCCAAAAAGGCTACAACGTAAAAGTGAAGACAAACCAGCAATGAACCAGTCTTCACAAAGAAGAAACTGTAGGCTCAAATCAGTTCAATCTCTGATTGGATTCAGTTAATTTATCCCTAAAATACTGTTTATAAAGTCATAAATTTATTCTGTTAGAAATATTAAAACATCATCCAGAATCACAAATATCCTCTCAACAACCCACGTATATTGTCGGGCATCCAAAAAATAATTTCTGAACATAACAGTAGGCAAAAACAAAAGGTCATAGGTCCTAATACTATAGGACCAATTTAGTTCTCACTGTACCATAATTCCCAGACTTAAAACTATGTGCTCTGGAATATGGGCCCCCCTGGTGGCGCAATGGGTTAAGTCTCAGCATATGAAGCTTTCACAGCCACTGCAGCACGAGTTCAATCCCAGGCCAGGGAGATTCCCACATGGCACAGCAGACCTCTCCTGCCTCACCCATTGCTCCCCTCAGCAGTATACTTCACTGGATCTGTCTGTTCTGCTCCCCGCACTGTCTCTGGTGAATCCTCTCACCCCCACCCCACACCTCTGGCCTGCACCCCGGTTCTTGCATGCATAAATAAATAAATCTTAAAAAAAAAACAACTATATGCTCTGGAATAACTATGGAAACTGATACTAAAAAGTAGTTAACACACAAATAAAAAAGGCAGATTCAGAAAGAGAATGAATGCTTAAAAAAAGAATGACAAGATGACAAGATGATTTCCCCACTTTCCCATAGTTTGCTTGAGCATAGATTCTATATAGTAAGGAAGCAAAGGATATATAAAATTTTGATAGAAAAATCACAGTCTTTCCAGACTGATCAATTTGTTGATAGAGTTAAGAGGAAACAATAACAACTGGAAAGTGAGGAGGGAATTACAGAAAAAGGGAGTGATGGTAGAGGAGCCTCATATTGTGTGTATAAACTCTTCTGAAATCCTGGCTAACCTTTGAACGACTCTTAGGTAAGCTAATGAGAATATCATATCAATCACTAGTATGAAAGATGTATTTCTGAGAAATGCTGATGTAGAAACGACAATAATCATATAAATAGATTTGAACAGTCATGTCTATATATAATGATGTATATATCTAGCTATCTATCTATATCTATTACCTATCTATCTTTATCTATCACCTATCTATCTACATATAGTGAAGATTCTTAGCTAAGTATAGTAAACTTTGAAATTTTTGTAAGGCTCAATCAGAGAATCTCTGAAAGGTGATAAGAGGAAGCAGACTTGTTAGGACCCTTGGAACTAAAGAATCAATACAATGACAGGTATCTTAGGTCATCTAACCCAACAATAGAACAATCCAGATGCCCTACCTTGACCATAGCAACAGAAGCCAGCCCAGGAAGCTCCTTCCTCCTCTAGATTAAACTTAACATCCTCCCCATGTCCATCCCACTAAAAGCATTAGATAATTACAACACCACAGTCAAGGAAGACCCAACACATGTTAACAAAAAGCGGCTAGGAAAAGCACCAAAATTCCTCTTTGGATCCAAATTCTAATTCCCTCAATGTTTTCTCTTCATGGCAGATTGATCTAGAACAGTGGGTGTAACATCAAAGATACTTCAATAACAAGTGACCAATACACACTGGGATAGCCAGTGGGCAACGGTGAGAAACCTCAACACAATAATTGGTCGTCCCCAAGGAGCCTTCTTATCTCCATGAAGTCATCAGGAGATAGAAGGTTGGGTGGCCAGCACTGACAAAGACAGCCCAGGCACTACATGTGGCCAAGCCCAAATGCTTTTTAACCTCATAAGCTTGTTACAGATATGCTTCCATGCAAAGAGGATAGCAGAGTGGATTTAAAAATCAGTTAATCTTAAAAAGCATAATCCAGGGCTTCCCTGATGGCGCAGCGGTTAAGCGCTGTGCTGTGCAGCTGTCGGCAGTGGCGATGCGAGTTCGACGCCCGGTCTGGGAGATTCCTACATGGCGTGGCAGACCTCTCCTGCCTTGCCCACTGCTCCCCTCAGCAGTGTATTTCTGTCGATCTGCCTGTTCTGCTCCTCACTCTGTCTCTGGTGAACCTTCTTGCCACCCCCCACGCCAGGCCTATACCCCAGCCATATGCATAAATAAATAAATCTTAAAAAAAGCATAATCCAATTATATAGTATTTATAATAAGTTATCTCAAACTCAACATAAGTGATTTGATAGAAAGCAAGATGGAAAGATACACCATACAAATACTAATTGAGCAGGGAAAAGGCACTAGCTATATTAATGTTGAATAACAACGATAACTAGAGACAAACAGTAACTTCACATAATGATAAAAGAATCAATCTACCTGGAAGACACATGCATAATCTCTATTCAATGGAGTCTTAAATTACTTGAATCAAAAACTGATAAAGCCAAATGAGAACTAGATAAACTTAGAATTGCAGTTGGGGATTTAAACAACTCACTGTCCATAATTTTAAAAAAATGAATAGAAAATTTACAAGGATATAGAAGATCTGAATAACTGAATCAATGATAACATCTTACTGACATGCATAGAACATTCCATCTAACAACAACAGCACTCTTGGAGCATTATCTAAAGACCTGCCCATCTGTCGGTTGAAACAACCTATTTTTAGAATACCATTTGTATTTACCTAAAATATTTGTAATATGTCTCTTTGTGTGACTTAATTTTTGTAGTTGTTTCAGGTGATCCACTCTGCATACATAAAGTGCAGGGGTTTACAGCAGCTCTCTTTTTACCATTTGACTTAAGAATAGAAAACTGGGCCTCCCCGGTGGCTCAATGGGTTATGTTGCCGCACTATCCACAGCCACTACAATATGAGTCTGATCCCAGCCAGATATCGAACGGTTCAACTATTTTTCTCGAATAACCAACCATGCATTCAATTAAAATTTGGTTAACCTAGGTTTCTGAAAATGTTCATTTTGACAATTGTTGGAAACATTCTCACTGTTTCTATGGAAGAGCATATTTTCTAAGACTCCTCCTTCATCTTTCAAGGGGTTTTCAAGGTTATTGTTTGAAACCACCAAGTTTGGGGGAATGTCTGTTTTGCACCAATAGCATCTCCAGATGCTGGGGAGAAAATGTAAAGTGGACCATAATGCATTTTAAATCCTACATGTTTTAACATGGTTTAGGTAAAAAAGATCTCCTGTGCAAGTTACCAACTTTTTTTATTCTGATCACTGAACATTGGTTTAATATTTTGTTGTCTATAGATTTTTTTCCTTCCTAATTTTTTGTTCAATAGCTATTAATAGTCAGGATTTTCAGTCAAATAATTAGAAAACCATTGATATAACATTTTTTATTATAATTAAATGAAAAGATGCTCCCTTATTGATTAAATTTATTTTGTTTTTATTGTTTTTCCCTTTAGACCATTATCAATGTCAAATTATTTTTAGAAAAAACTCATAACTAATGTTTTGAAATATATAAGGGCATAAATTATAAAACAAAAACTCATGTAAAATTTAAATATTTTATTAAGACAGCTCTATATCATATATAGCATTATACTTACTAATTTATTAATTGTTTGATTAAAACTCTAAAATGAGTAATAATACAAATTAAAATTCATTAATATACAATTGCACAATCTATAAAATAAGCTAGTTTAAAAATATCACTACCTATTATAATCATTTTGTTGCTTTGTTTCATATAGTAGTGACTTAGTATGCTTTTTAAAGCCTCATTATTGTGTTTCTTTTGAGATGGAAAGGATGCAAATGTCTACAGGTAAATCAGCTGATACTGAGGTTTATAGCTCATCACAACTCTTGTTCTGATGAGGTTTACATGTATATTCTTGCCAATAAAACCATAATCTGCTTATGAGTAAAATTGAAGATCTGATTTTCATGTCTGTAGCTGAATCTTTTTTAAGCATCTGATATTTATAATTGCAGTATAAAATAAAGGTATGGACTGATTAGTATTTTTATAATTTTGATATTCATTTGAAAAGTTACTTGCTTTATAAATTACCAAGTTTATTTCATGCAAACATTTTAGCGTCCACAGGTGAACTAGTGAAACAAAGAATGGTATATACATTTGTATAAGATGAAGCAACAAATTTATGAACTACGCTGAGAAAATATATTCAATGATTTCTGATCATGTGACTGCATCACCTAAATCCTTCTCTGATGTGCTAAATTCCAAAATGGGTCTTTAAGCACCTTAAGAATTTGCTTTCTTTGTCTTTATGTGTGCAGATGAGCAGATCCCTCCCCTTTTTTACAACAGTCAAAGTAGGGTTTCCCCTTAACAGTTTAGGATCCTTGGATACCTCTTTTCTTCATGCAGTTTCAAAAGGAAATGTACAAGAATCTCATGTGATATAGCATATTTGCTTTCTATTCAGGGTTACACAGTTGAGAATTTTCTATTCACCATCTGCTTTGCACAAGCATGGAGAGTCTGTATTGATTTGTTGACCTCCAAATACAAGCAAATGTTAAAGGAGGCAATTTTGACTGGTAAGAATTGATTAAGGTAAGAAGAATATGTCATATACACTAGTATACTAGTCAGTATGGCTGGTGTGTTTTATGGGAAGTCTCTTTCAAGAGAATACATTTTTAGTTCATAATTTTGCACAAGTATGGTGTCTAAAATCTTTGTGTTCCTTCTGTCTATGGAGAATTCAATCAGTATTTTAAATCAACTTCTCTTTGATGAAAGAAAAATGTTAAAGTTTCCCTATGATGAATTCTTGAAAATATTTTTCATATATTCACTAATAAAGAATATTACTAAATTATTATTTTTTTAAGATTTATTTTTTATTTATACATACAAGTTGGGGTACAGGCCAGAGGCACGGGGCGGCGAGAGGGTTCACCAGAGACAGAGCAGTGAGCAGAACAGGCAGATCAGAAATACACTGCTGAGGGGAGCAGCGGGCGAGGCAGGAGAGGTCTGCCACGCCATGTGGGATTCTCCCCGGCCGGGCGTTGAACTCGCGTCGCCACTGCCAACAGCTCCACAGCGCAGCGCTTAACCACTGTGCCCCTGGGGAGGCCCAGAATATTACTAAATTATCAATGGTAACTAATAAATTGCTGGAGACTTCATGTGGATTCAATTGAGAGTTAAAAATGCTGAGAAAGACCAAAGTTCCAGGGCATCTGTACTTTCAGAAATTTGCAAATATAAATCTCAATTTGCCTTTGCCATATATTTCTGTCTATCAAATATATTCTTCATAAAAGGTCATTGTTAAGTAAGTATATTAAAAATGTTGCCTAGATTACAGTGTGAAGTTGGCTCCCAGAAATCTAAGTATAATATAATGCCACTGAGAGTTTCACTCTTTAAAAATTATAATAACTGGAATGTTTCCTCCCCATCTCAGATCAGTCAAAAGATCCACTTGGGTTTTTTCAGGCATTTTTTAAAGTAGGAAATCCTCTCTCAGGATTTTTACCACAATTTCTCTTCTTGCAATTTGACAAGCTCGAACTGATGGCTGAATAACTCAATTAAAACTTCTTTTTTTTTTTACAATTTCTCTCCCATTGCCTGAATATTATATAAATGATTCCTATTAAATATATGAGCAAAGTGAAATGACTTTGCAGGAGATGAACCTTTGATAGCTAGGGATTAACTTTTCTGTGTTTGCACATGGAGGTCCCTTTTCATTCTTTATAAGTGAGTTCTAATGATACAGAAACTCCATTTATCATGGTACATTAATTAGATGTGCTATACTCCCTAAGATAAAATGCATAATAAAAATGTAAAGCTAGATGAAACAACCTTTCTTTTAAGAACCAGGTTATTCAAACACAGATTGCACATTTTTAAAATATTTTCTTAACTTTAATCAGGTATTGTTACCTTTTACCCAAAATAATACTTCTTTTCTGTTCATCAGGTTTTCCTACCTTTTCCTTTTAATTTTCAGGTTTCTCCATCAGATATTTGTCAGTTCATTAAGCAACATATATATATATATATATATATATATATATATATATATATATATATGCTAGGTTTTTAAGATGTGCAATCCTTTTTTTTTGTTTTGTTTTGTTTTTCTCCACTGCATTAAGACAGTGGAAACAAGCTGATCCTACTTCAAAAACTTGCACCATCATTTTGAGATTTCACTGATGACAGTAACCCATCCCACCTCGTCCCCGAGAGTTCCTCTGGATTTCTGCCTTTGCTCTGAAATATTCTTATTCAGGCAACACAGCTGTTAGAATAGGTGCAAGGTTTCTAAATTCCTTATGCACATTTCCTTTATTTCATTCATGTATTATGTGAAAAGAGTCCTGAATTAGGGTTCAAGGTAACTAAATAATAGTTGCAGTTTTGCCATCATATTGCATTGCACTTCTGCTTATATTTTTTGATCTATACAGTGAATGTGTTACAGAATTTTAAAATTTCTAATAAATTTGGGCATATTATTATATCATATAGCTTAAGTTACCTCTTATAGTAAATATTATTTATCCTTACTTAATATTTATGAGTTTTCCTTTTTTGTAGTACAACATGTAAAAACCTTGGAAGTCTCTCTCTTATTCTCACAAGTAAAAAGCTGAGCAAGCTAAAAGTGACTAGTTTTTCCTAGATGTTTCTGGGAATTCAGGACACAGGTCAAATTTGCTGTCCCCAAGTTGAAAAGACAGGTGGGTACAAAGTGTCATAGCTCTGAGAGCAGAAACCTAGGATCAGAATCTTGAATATGAAACTGTTAGCAATAGTAACTGAAGTTGCTAGAAGTGTAGTGTGGATTAGACTGAGAGTTAAAATTATTGAGGTGCACCAACATTGGGGGATATGTACAATTTGTGGAATTTTACCTAAATGAATCCTATCAGATTCTCACTGTGAAAATTAAAAGAAAAAAAAATCTTACTCGGGGCTTCCCTGGTGGTGCATGGGTTAAAGTCTCAGAGTTAACAAGCTATCTCCAGCCACTGCAGCTGGAGTTGGATCCCTATCCAGTGACCTCTCCTGTCTCGCCCGCTACTCCCCTCAGCAGTGTATTTCAATACATCTGCCTGTTCTGCTCCTCACTCTGTTCTGATGAATCATCTCACCCCCACACCTCTGGCCTACACCCCAGTTCTTGTATGCATAAATAAATAAAAATAAATCTTAAAAAAAAATCTTACTTCAGGCCTTCCTGGTGGCGCAGCGGTTAGGCGCTGCTCTGTGGAGCTGAAGGCAGCAGCGACGCGTGTTCGACACCAGGCTGGGGAGATTCCCACATGGTTGCAGCAGACCTCTCCTGCCTCGCCTGCTGCTCTCCTCAGCAGTGTACTTCTGTAGATCTGCCTGTTCTGCTCCCCACTCTGTCTTTGGTGAACCCTCTCATCGCCCCACACCTCTGGTCTGTACCTCGGCTTGTATGCATAAATAAATAAATCTTTAAAAAAACAATTCTTACTTCATGCAAAGGAAGGAGATAAATAACAATTTTCAAATATTCCAGTGCTATCTGTTCACATTAACAAGGTCTTTCCTCAAAGGAAACTATTTCACCACAGCCTAATTGACTGGAGTTTTGCCAATTGATCACATGGGAACACCGAAATTCATTATCTTCAGTCCTTAACATGTGAAAACAAAAATGCAGGTTCACTAAAATAACTAAGATCTGATTAGATTATATAGATCACTACCTCTCCCCCTCTCCACCTTTCTACCATATCCATAAGTCTCCTGTGTAGTCACAGGAGATTGTAACTGAATGAATAGTAGGAACCAAAAGTAAGGAGACTTCAGGTATAACCAAAGACAACAGGAGACTGCAGGATATTTTAGACTCTTAACAACACAAGTACCACAGACAATCAATACAATGAGAACACAAGACAGGTAAGTATCTATACCAGTTTCTTTTATCCAATATAACATGTCTAGCCCTCAACAATTTTCATAAGGTAATCTAAAACACACACACACACAAACAGTGTGAAGATACCAATAAAGGCATAAAACTAGAGACTTTTGAAACTATCAAAACATCAGTTGAAACTAATTAATATGCTAAATGTTTTATTCAAAAAGCCGATAGTACACAAGACCAGAAAGGTAATATAAACAGAGAGATATAACTCTAACAAAGATTAAAAAGAAAATTCTAGGAATGAAAAAACTGCAATAGAAATGAATAATGCCTTTGCTTTTTCATAGCAAATTGGGCATCACCAAGAAAAAGCAAGGAACTTAAAGATGTGTCATAGGAACTTAAAAATCTGAAATGCAAAGAGAAAAAAAATAGTAAAAGTTAGTGTAGAATCTAAGGAATGTGGGACAATTACAAAATGTGTAAAATATGTGTAATGGGGATATGAATTTTTTCCTAAATTAATAGTAAACAACAAACACAGGTCCAGGAAACTCAGAACATCAAGCACAACAAAAAGCAAAAAAAGAAAAAAAATACTACATCTAGGCATATCATTTAAACTGTAGTGCTTTGATTTGAATAAAATGTTTTTGTTCACATTAAGTTATTCTTCAGAACAAATATATAAGGAAGGCATGGCATATAATTTTAGCTCCATTTGACAGACAAGGAAAATGATGGCCAGAAGGTACTTGAAAGAAAATAAATCCTAAACTAACTCTGATTAGAACTGGGAGTTAGAAAAAATCTGTTTAACTCCAGTCTCAGCTTAAATGTGGGTATATATTTTCAATTCCCTATTAGAACAATGGAGACCTTCCTCAGATACTAAGAAACAAATGTCAGACCATCATATATATAAGGCATTAAAATTATATTTTAAAAAATGCTTAATTAGAGAAAGTATAATTTGAAGTTTTATCTTTCATATATGACTTCAATTTATACCTTAAGCATTGCAAACCAACCACTTTGAAGAAAGTTACTTGAAAATAATTTTGACTGGGTCAGTCTCTTTTATACTTAATGATTTCTGATTTTCTATTAAATTTATTCTGTATATTCAGTTTATGAATTTAAATTTCAGAGATTTGGAGAGCTCTGAATAATCAAGATCAGAACTTAAGATAAAGAGTGTCAAAGTGACCAAGGCTATGTATTATGTTACTCTTTTTAGTAACATATTAGTTTCTTGTAGACTGTTCTGTAGAGTTGTATAAGGATATATGTATTTCACAGAATACTACATTGATTATAATTGATTTCATTAATTCTGACTTCTATGGCTATATCTTTTTATCTTACAATATTCATTTTTATTTATTTATGCATACAAGAGCTGGGTTATAGACCAGAGGTGCGGGGGGTGAGAGGATTCACCAGTGACAGAGTGGGGAGTAGAACAGGCAGGTCTACTGAAATACACTGCTGAGGGGAGCAACAGGTGAGAGAGGAGAGGTTTGCTATGCCATGTGTGCTAGCTCCCTAATAAGGGATCAAACTCATGCTATAGTGGCTGGAGATAGCTTGACAGTGCTGAGACTTTAACCCCTGCGCCACCAGGGAGGCCCGGCAATATCTTTTTAAATCAACTTATTCATATTGTTTTCTTCCTTCTTTCCTTCCTGCCCCCTTTCTATTTGTCATGCTTTTCTTTTTATAGTATGAAAAAGAAAGCTAATTGTATAAGAAAAGTTTCTATTAATGTCAACTAAACAAAGATATGTTAAGTCAGAATGAGATAATACAGTGATGATAATGATAATGAAAATAACAATAATAGAAACAGTAAAATATTAACATTGTGTTTTATATAAGCCAGGCTCTGTTCTAAGCATGTTTACATGAATTAGTTTATTTAATACTCATCTTTCATCAACCACATGAAATAGGTTTTTAATTGGTTTTGCAATATGTGGAAAACCACAATTAGAATGCTGGGATTATACCCACATGATTCCTGGAGTCTTCACTCTTAGTCACTATAAGAAACTCTGAAATGAAGAAATGTCTAATAACAAAAAACAAAATATTTCATATTTCTTAAGAAAAACAATAAACACATATTTTAAATAATGTATTTTTAGATGGCTGCCTTCAACTACCAACTTAATATTGAAATTAAGAAATACTTGCAGTGAATCTTAAGCAGTTAAAATCCAAAATAATATTCAAAATTATTTTTTGATAACCAGTTTTTGTTGTAGTTGTTTGTTTGCTTGGGTGTGGGTGGGGGAATGAGTTTGAATTACAAAAGAAACCTAGTATTATCTTTACTTCTCCGTGAAAAATTAATATAAAATGAATGTGATAAATTATAGATTATTGAAAAACTCCTGTTAACTACTAAAATATCCAAGTACCAATTTAGCAACTGTGAAATCAAATAATAGAATAGAAATATTTTTTTCACCACTCTGTCATTTTTATCACATAAAGTTTAAATATAAGTGTAAAAAAATACTTGGAGTAGCTTACACTAAGCAAATAAGAAATTATAGCAAATAACTTCATGTCATGGTTTTGGTGTTGTAATGATTTTAAACTAGAACACATTTCTCAGATAGGCTGTTCATTTAACATTTTTTTTTTTTTTGGACCTGTCAATAAGATCACTTTTGGTGTGAAATATCCTATTTATTTTGATTAAAATGAAAACCCCCTCAATGAAACACTGAAACAGTGGCCCACAGTAATACTTGACTAACCAAATGCCCCAGCAAGTTCTTGCATGTCCCTGAGGATTCAAATGAAAAATCAAATAAAGATCTAAAAATGTCAATGCAGATTCCATATGCACACTTGAAGAAAGATTTTTCTGCAGAGGTTGGGTAGTTTTAGACATAACCAACTGACTAGGAATTCCCTTTGTATATTTTTCATATATTTTCATACTGTGCATCATAGATATTTTAAATTTTCTATTCTCATTATGAAACATAATGTGTCATATACATCCCCTGAAAGATGAGACTTTTTTTTAAAAAGGCACCACTCTTAAAAACTGTTTATTTAGAATTTATATGATGACTTGGTTTCAGAAACAGATCCCATTTTGATGTCCTGTGCCATGTTGACCCAACTATTTTCTGTTTCCTATCACGTAAGGATTCTATTTTCTCTAATCATCTTTCATTTTGTCCTTTCAGTATTTGTCTACATAGCCTAATTTTGAAAAATACATATTTGGGACTAAAATAAGAAAATAGGGAATCCCTAACTCCAGACTTTCTTTCATTGTAAGCTCAAAGAAAAGGAATGTGGATATGATTAAAATTGTATTTTTTCTACACTAGATATACTACATTTAATCTGCACTAATTCAGGTTCCAGTATTTCTAAAATTCTCCTTTCTGGGGACTCAGTAAGTGAAGTGAAGGATGACTCTTCTTCTCTGGACATGTTCCAGGATCATTTTTGAAGAGTATTCTTTTCCCATGGTGTTGCCTTTGCACATGTTTCTAACACAAGTGGCCAGAGTACTTTTGAACACTAAAATTTGACTGGAAGAACCATAGTTGCTGCATAAACTATAATCTTGCTACATAAAGAAGAAATTTGTTGTTCTTGCAGAAATCATGATATTTGTAATATTCAGTAACTTTCTGCTTGTACATTCAATGATAAATTCAATTTAACAACCTAGCTTCATGTGTTATTTTATTTTCATGACCCTGAAGAAAATAGTATTAGCTTTACTTTGTGCTTCTCTTTAAACACATTTTATGCCATAGCTTCTTAATTTAAAAATTATGTACGTGTGTGTGTGTGTGTGTGTGTGTTAAATTTCCTTGAAACTAATAACAATATTTGACACAATACATTCAAGGTTTGGGGGACAGAGACTCTCAATAATTTATAAGCATTTTTTCTTTGGTTCTATCTTTGTCCCTTTAGGACTGTGTGATGTGTAGACTCTAGATTGACCCTCATCCCCTGAACAACTCTTGCTTCCTGGTGCCTTTGGTTTTATGATCATTCTATTGATTATGGGTAGTACCTATGACTCATTTCTAATCAATATGATGTAATAAAGGTAACAGAAGTCACATATTGATTAGGTTATACTACCTGTTTAAAGTAATGTGATGTAATTTCCTTCTGTGACTTATGTTTTGTCACACTGTCAAAACAGGATGGAAATAGATATTGTCTCCTCCCAGATACCTGGAAGTAGATATCTATCTTCTTATATACCAGTTTGAGGAAGTTAACTGGTTTGAGAAGGTATATGGAAAAATACTACAAGGCAATAATCTGTTATGGCATGTAAGAGTTGGGACTGGACCCCAATAACAGCAAGAAAGCCCTATAATCACGCAGAAATGATTTCTGCCTGCCAGCAGTTTGGAGGCAGATAATTTCTCAGTCGTGTTTATGACGTAACCATGATTCAGGGAGAATCATGACTTGTAATGATCTTGATTAAAAGGAACTCTAAGCTAGGCCTGGACTCCTCAGTAGGAAGTGTGAGGAAATAAATGAAAATGTGTTTTAGTTGCCAAGTTTATATTAATTTGTTATACAGTGAATGGAAATTGATACAGTCAGATTTATAGAGTTGTATGGGTAGTAAAATAAACAAATATTATATATATCCCTGTTTTATATAATATAACCAGCACAGTTATGTGGCAGTTTTGTCTCCCCCCACATTCACTTTCTTGGAGGAAAGCATTATATTTTGCTCCTCCTTATTTGTACTACCCTTCTAATATGAAATGCATTTCCACTAAGTTGAAATGAAACAAATTGCGTCAGGGAAAAAGGAGGTGAATAAACAAAAGCTTTGTAAACTTCTAGCAAGCAATATCTTTTATTAATTCTTTGAAGCTAAAATGACTGTAGAGGTTGTCCTCTATTTCATTTCTCATGCTTTATAGATAAAGGAAAACACTGCTCTTTTCTGTAGCTTGTCAAAGGGCACATTACTAGTTAATGTTGGCGCTGGCCAATATTTCATGTCTTGTGACACCCAGTCTCATTACATACCTAATATGTTATCCTGCTAATGTTGCCAACTGTGTAATAAGAAACTGCTATTATATTCCAACAGTGTAAGTAAATGTAAAATTTAAAAAATGTGTTTATTTATTAAATCTATAAATGTAATATTTAAATTTTGATCTCAGAACAAATATGGACATTTTGAACAAGTTGTAATGACTTCATGAAATGAAAGACTAATAACACTGGTCAACAGTGAGATTGTTACTGACTTTAAAAGGCCCTAATCTGTAGAATCTTGGTGTGCTGAACATGAATCTAATCCTGAAAAATTTTTATTAGCTCTCACTTAGAAGATATTTCATATAATTCATTTTATATGTTTCACCATGTAAATTTATCCAGTGGGACTGCAACAACATCCTAAATCAGCCTAGAATGATGTAATAGTTCATCGCACTGCATAATGCGATCATGCACACATCATACAGAGTTGATTGCATCGTTTTCTGATGCAGTGAAATACTACTGCCAGGCAGCTGCTGAAGTAAGCTGACATCAGCAGTGCACTTTATAAAGCCCTGTCAGAAAGGTTGAGCATTGAAAATATTTCAGACTTTGTGCAAGACAGCTTAAACTATTGTTCCACAGAACTGTTATTATTTTATTCATTTAGGCAAAGTGCAGAACAGTCATGCCTCAAAAGTGCAATAATAGAGTGGACAATTTCTGCTCTAGTTGTGGGGAAGTGACATTTGCCAACCAGAAAAAAAGTATCACTTTTCCAGTGAAGGAGGCTCCTCATCTTTACTTCGGATGCAAGGTTGGTGACCAAGACAAGCCTTGTGCCCCGCATATATGCTGTGCTACATGTACAACACAGCTTTCACAGTGGTTCAGTGGCAAAAGACCATCAATGCTGTTTGCAGTGTGGAGAGAGCCAAGCAGCCACATAAAAGACTATTACTTCTGCTTGGTTCCTCCTCTTTCCAGAGGAATCACAAAGCAAAATAAGTCAAGAATAGTCTACCCAAACATTCCGTCTGCATTGAGACCAGTTCCACATGGTGAGGGACTTCCTATTCCAGAACCTCCAGCAGAATATTCTCTTGATTTATCTGATGAGGACAAGGGTGAGCAGACCTGTTCTTCTGTTCCATCAGCATGCCGTGATCCAGATATTCACTGTGGTGCATCATCAACCCCACACAGACTAACAGAGAAAGAACTCAATGACCTGGTTCATGATTTTTTTTTTTAAAGATTTGTTTATGCATACAAGCTGGGGTACAGGCCAGAGGTACAGGGTGGTGAGAGGGTTCACCAGAGACAGAGCAGCACAGGCAGATCAACAGAAATACACTGCTGAGGGGAGCAGCAGGCAAGGCAGGAGAGGTCTGCCGTGCCATGTGGGAGCCTCCCCAGCCGGGTGTCAAACTTGTGTTGCCACCGCTGCCAACAGCTCCACAGCGCAGCACTTCACCGCTGAGCCACCAGGGAGGTCCCTCGTTCATGATTTGGACTTATCCAAGAGCAAGGCAGAATTGCTAGGATCAAGACTCCAACAATGAAATATTCTAGAAGAAGATATCACAATTACTTTCTATCGAAAGCACCACCAGCAGTTGGAGCCTTTCTTCAGAAAGGAAAATATTCTGGTATTCTGTTCCGATATTGAGGGCCTCATGAATGCCTTAGGAATCACTCATGACCCACAAGAATGGAGACTGTTTCTAAACTCTTCAAAACTGAGTCTTAGGGCTGTGCTTTTGCACAATGGAAACCAACTTCCATCTATTCTATTCCTGAACAGCTGTACAAGAGACAAGTAAAGAAATCTAAGAAGTAATCTATGACTTGATTTTTTACAGGTATTAACCATAGACTTATTGCTATTGGCATGCATTTCATGATGTAAACATCAATTTATTGCTGATTACAAAAAAACTAGAGCCAAAATTAGAATTTGACTGCCACATTCATGTTGCACATATACAAATTGATAGGAAATGACTAATTTTATTTCTGTAACATGAATTTTGTAAAAATTTGTTGACCAGTGTAACTAATGGACTGCATTGTGTAATATAAAATCCTCCTGAGATTTTTTTTTCAATTTATAGAAGTTAGACAACATATATTAGATTAAAGATTGGCAAATTGTGTATTTTTTTATTCTGATACCAAAATATTTGTTCTGCTTTTTGTACTATGCAATGGCTTCTAGGGAAATCCTATTTGTTTTTTTCCTCAGAAATTTCCTCAAAAGATACTAAATTAACATGACTGCTGTTTTATGGAAGCCATGATTATTCATAGTATTCTCATTTGTCTACTTGTGGTTCTGTTGGGAAAGAAATACTGTTCACTTTAGAAAGACCTTCTGCCATGATTGCAGAATCCTGCTGTGAGGTTTAAAATGTGTGCAATTCTATAATATTTGTGAAAATAATCACACTGTTTGCATGCAGTGATGATGTTAATGAAACTGGGTCATCATCTTTAAACAAATGTTTAACCCTATTAGCAGGATAAATATTCACTGTTGAAATAATTTGCTAATTGCTTTCCTTGATTCAGAAACTAGCTGGCATTTGATCTTTTATTCATTGTATACATTGTTTTATTCAAACTTAGTAAATCTTTAAACAGTATCTCATCTTATTATGAACTTTGTGTTAATGATAACATTTAAGATTGGTGATAGCTTGATAGCACTGAGACTTTAACCCCTGCACCACCAGGGAGGCCCTCTAATGGCTATTCTTTTATACCAAAAGGAATTCAGGAGAAAAATATTTTATTCAAAATTATATATTTTGTCTACCTTCATTATTTGTATAAATTTAAAAAATCAATATGAGGCATTAGAAAGAAAATGAGGACTGTATTCAATAACCTTAAATAAAGAAAAAATTTAGTGTCAGTACTTGTTGATTTTCTTGCATTTATAGTCATAACCCCAGAACAGCTCAGCCACTTTCATGAGAACATTGGGAAGAATGTGAGCGGACTGAGATGGAACTAATGGCTTTTTATGCATCCTGATTATACTGCTTCTGAGTTAGAGGAAGGGGGAAGTAATTAAGTTGCATCTGAAATAGTAAAATGTGTCCTTAAAATTACTCCCTAATTGTGACTTGACTTTTATTGTATTTCTATTTCAGTCATTAAGGCATAGGCATTTCTTCTCCAAGATACTGGGAGATAGAGTACTAAATTTCTCTCTTTCTCGATGTTTATTTATATGTGTACTATTAGAAATTGACAACAATCACATATTGTGGTAACAACATATTAAAATAAGTGCACTAGGCTCAGATATGGCATTCCATCACTGGGTGCCCTGTGTTTTGCCTAACTGATGATATTATGATGGATATTGTTTCTAAACCATAAACATCTTTATATTAGGCAATACTATAAAAAATGCATTATTTAAAAATATCTTTCTATATATATTAGTATCTCTTTGGAAGATTGCTTAAATATTTTGGATCACATGAAAGAAACATTTAAATTTTAATAGACAATAATAAAGCTGCTTGTTCTACTATCAAGCACTAAACACCGTCATTGTGTTACTCCAACAACACTAATCCTGTTTTCCTTAATTGATAACTGTACCATAAAATGCCTTTATTTTGCATAAGCAAATCAAAAACAGGAGTGCTTGCATTTTCCTAAGCTTTTAGAGATTTCTGAGAAATATTTTCTTTGACAAACCTGGAAAGTCCAATTGCTAGATTTCTAGTGGAATCTAATATTTTTGTAGGTGTTGCTGATCACTCTCAGGTATATGGAGGATTGTTTCTTGTCAAGAGACAGAGTTTCATGTCTTTTGCATTTGGAAGTCTTGTTGTGACATTGAAGTTTATTCAAGTTCATGTATGTCAGACACCTTTAGAGGACAGAAATGGTATCTTCCTCTAGGCCAGAGGGCAACTTTGTTGTTTTATTTTTTGAGCAAATAAAGTCTTCTTTTAGCAAAATACTATTTTTTTTCTTTCTAACACCATGTTCACTTTTTTCTCTGATGACATATTTGACGCTGTCTTTTATGTACGTATATGTGTGTGTGTATATATATATATATATATAATTTCTTCATATGTATGTGTGTATAAATGTATATAATTTATATAATTTCTTCAAGATAATAGTGCTGTCTCTTTTCCTGTACAAGGATTCATTTGTCACTCCAATTTTATTTTTCTTGTCATCAGTTGTCTATTCAATCAATTTTTGTTGTGTAATGTGGGTGGAGGTGGTACTTAATTTTCTTGTCAATATATTTACTATATAAATCATATATTTTATTGCTAATGCTTTCAAACATTACATTGACTTTGATGTGAATATAGGTTCCATAAATCTTTTAAAATTATATTCAACAGCTACTGCATTCTAGCTTGTCCTCCCACACTATGCTCATAGTTGATAATTTAATTCCTAGATTAAATATTCTGATTCTCTTCTTCCTTAATTATGTCATAACCTTTCAGGGACCACTATTAATGAAAAAGTTTACTTATTTAGAGGGAAATATTTAAAGTCTGTAATATTTCAGTTGCTTACATTAAGATGATCTTTAAATCTTAAGTACATAGTTTAAAATATTGTCAAATATAGGTTGGTTAATCATTATCATAGAGATTTCAAATGAAATGACATTTCATATGTAATGTTAACATCTAGTTATGTTTGAAAATATATTGTTTTTTTAGAATAACTATTTTGCTTCTGTCATTGCAGATTTTCATATCTATTTTATAGAAAAAAATATATGTGTTCGCTCATATTCATATTTTAAAGCCCCAACCACCAATATAGTTGTATTTGGAGTAAGGAAGCATTAAGGTTAAAAAGGGTCATACAGTATGGTGATTTGCTAGGACTAGTATCTAATGTGAAGAGAGACCAGCTCTCTCTTCCCTCCACTCCTCTCCCCTCCCCATCCACTCCCCCTCCGTTCTCCACCTTCCTCCTAAGTTTCCCTACCCCCCTGCTGGTCTCCTCCCCTTTCTTCTCTTTCTAGTCCTCTCTCCTCCCTGTCCACTCACAAATAAATCATGTGAGTATAAAATGAGACGATGACTGTCAGCCACTAAGAAGAGTTTCATCAGACACTATCCTTATTGGCACCTTGATCTGAGATATCTAGAATTTGAAACCCATGTGAAAATACAGTTGTATTGTTTAAGACACCTATTTAATGACATTTTGTATTAGCAGTCGGAGAAGACTAGTGTAATTTGTAAACACTTTTTACATATAAGTTCATTACATTAACTTATCCATTCTACAACTTTAGACTTCTCTATGACTATTTTTCTAATTAGGAAATACAATGTTAGATATTTCTTATGAATTTGTATATAAAAATAAAGTTAGACAATTTATCAATGATACAAAAAAATCCCCCAAATACAAATATGTAGTAAACATTTCTGTTTAGGCAAATGTTAATAAATGATGAGCACAATAAATTGAAGTTTGGAAAAAATAACTGAATGTTTAATCTATGAACTGAATTATCAATATGAGTACTTAGAACCTAACCTTAAAGAATTCAGTGTGAATGTTGTACTTGGATTGTTTTGGAAAAGTGAGAAAATATGTTTTGTGATGGCTGGTCAATATGTCTTCTGTTGAGTTAATATGCCCGGAGGTCTAGAGCAGGTTTCAAATTAAATAAATCTAAAAGGAAACACAGATCAGTCTACTTATGAAATACAAAATAGATTATTTGATCTTATATATCAATAATAAAATAAAAATATTGGAGCATGATAAAGCTATAGATGAAATGAAGAAGGTATGCCAATAAGGATCTGGGAGAAAAGGGGGAAAATATGTTGATCATGTCCAAATTTTGAATCATGTTATACTTTGTTAAGAAGGCACCTTTGTGAGGCCTCCCTGCTGGTGCAAGGGGTTAAGTCTCAGCACTATGAAGCTAACGGCAGCCACTGCAGCAAGAGTTCAGCTACCCACATGGCACAACAGACCTCTCCTGCCTCTCCCGCTGCTACTCTCAGCAATGTATTTTGGTCAGTCCTCCTGTTCTGCTCCCCACTCTGTCCCTGGTGAATCCTCTCACCCTGCCACACTTCTGGCCTACACCCCAGCTTTTGTATGCATAAATAAATAAGTCTTTAAAAAAAGGAAAAAAAAAGAAAACACTTAAATGGAGAATAATCGTAGAGCTCAGTTTAAAGTCTCATTTGTAAAAAGGAAAGGGATCACAAAAGACAGAAAAAGCATTTCATAAAAAATAGATGTATGTAGGAAATGATTATTTGCAATTACATAAAGAGGTTTTTCTTTAAAAGATTCTGTCTTCAAAACTTCTGAAAGAAATAAAAAGAAGGAGCTTCTATCACAGCAGATAAAATGTTCATTGTATAAGACGTGTATATATACTTTGAAGGTTTTTTTTTTATTTTCTGTCAGTTTGATCAGACAAGTATTTTACATGATAGCTTAGCCAGGGTTTACAGAAAGCAATTATTTTTATATGATATTGAATTCTTTAGCTATTGATATAAAACACTTTTGAATTTTAAATATATACATAATGCAATAACACAACCTACTGCTAGGATTTAATTTTTCTTTTTGCTTATGTTATATGTGACTTGCTGAAATATGGGTTTGTATAAATTATTCAAATATAAGACTTAATGCTGACTTGTAAAAATGGAAACTTGAAAATATTTTTTAACTAATACAAGAAAAATATTAGTCATATTGTACAAAGGATACTAAAAGTTTATTAGTTTTCATATGCTTGCTTAAAAATAAAAAAAGTAAGGATACATTTTTAAGCTTCTAAATCTCTTATTCTTAAAACATTAACAAATTAGATATATTGCATATCTATAGATCAAGACATATCATCTGACAATTTTATGTCTACTTTTAACTGTGTAAATGAGTGAAATTATTTTATAAAGACAATACAAAAAAATATCATTCTTGAAACATTCTGTAAGTAACAAGAAGTCAAATCTTAAAATTGAAAAACTGGTAAATACTTCTTTTTAAATTAAAGGATGATGCTTCTGTTCTCAATATTAACTCTAATCTTCTTTGGTCACTTTTTATTATTCTGTTAAGACAATAAGAAATAGTAGCCCAAAATATTGTGTCAAATGCTAGAGTTGAGTATGTGGGAATGAGATAAAAGCAAAACAGATTATAGCTAAGAAGTTTAGAAAATGTTGCAAGGAATTTGTTCCATTGAGTTTGAAATTCAGGGATTTTAAAAAAATGTAAATTAATTTCATCTAAAAGCTTAAAACAAAAAACAAGATGCAGCAGAAGCATTCCAAGAAGAAATCAACTATTCATGATCTGGGACAAATTAATTTTCTTTATATGTCACCTCTATAAAATGGATATAAAACATATAATCTATTAAGTAAAACCTCAATTTTACCAATACTTTTATGGTAAATAGTTGTTTTCCAGAATCCATTCCCTCTTTCTCAAAACACACAATTCATTTTTTCCCTGCTGCCCTTAGTCTTATTCTTCCTTGAAGGATACACCTCCCCAAATATTTTTGTTATTTTATATTAATGACACATTTAAAGTGGAAAAACCATTTTGGTAACTATGCTACCTCTGGTATCTCAATATGAAGTACCCATTCTCAAACGGACAATGTTCTATCATTTGCTCTTCTCTCCCTCCATTGCTCACAGTGGGTAAACCTAATTATTTTTATGAGTTCAATTTCTGTATTATAAGTTAATATTGACTTGATTATAATACTTATTTGTGCATGTTATAAAAATATTTGTGAATTATATTTAGTACAATGTTTGATACAATAATCATTAGCAATTGATATTAACATTACCCTAGTCTGTACCAGGATCTGTGAAAAATGATAATAGTTGGAGAAAATCACACATTCATGTTTAGTGGCCTCTAATTGATCAACCAAATGTTCAAATAGAATCTGGCAATCCTATTGTCTTTCTTGATGATATGTGATTTCTCATATTCTAAAACATGTTTATTTGTTGGTACTCTCTCTTTCCCTTCAGATACTTTCTCAAACATGCAAAACTTTGGTTAGTGTGCTACCAAGAGGAATACTCGGACCCTCAGACTTGCATGTTTTAAAGGGGTTAGGACATTGGTGCAAACAAAGGCAAAGCATACTTACTGTAAAAAAACCTTAATAGGATTAATGTGCATCGGAGAAAAGAAGAAAGGGTAATGGCTTCCCAGTAAAACATCCAAAATCACCCATTTTTTAAAAAGATTTATTTATTTATACATACAAGCTGGGGTACAGACCAGAGGTGTGGGGCGGCGAGAGGGCCCACCAGAGACAGAGTGGGGAGCAGAACAGGCAGATCATTGGAAACACACTGCCGAGGGGAGCAGGCGTCTAGGCTGAGGGGAGCAGGGGCGAGGCAGTAGAGGTCAGCTGAGCCATGTGGGAATCTCCCTGGCCAGGCGTTGATCTTGTATCACTGCTGCGGACAGTTCCACAGCGAAAGCTCCACAGCACAGAGCCCAACCGCTGCGCCACCAAGGAGGCCCCTCTTTCCCTGTTATTTAGCTTCACCTGGCTGCTCAGTTCCACCATTAAGATCCCAGTAGTTAGTCCAAGGTAGCAGCATATAAATAGAGGCAAGGAACATGGTAGCTCTACCCTGTTTACGGCAATGTTCTGTTTTACTTTTCATTCTAAGTGGCTAATATTGCTTTATATTTCTCTAAAAGGTAGATAATAGTTTCTGTAAGATACAGCTGTCATATTCAGTATCTAAATAGATATTGATAGCAAATATATTCTTAGCTGCAGAATAATAATCTTCTTAAACAAAAGTACTAAACACCCACCTCTCATCACATCCTGTGCTTTCCTTCCCGTGTCTCTGAACTCATGCCAAAGGTCACTTTCATTTATGAGCTTTAGATTCATCTACTTTTGCCTTCTCAAAGACATTTAAGCTTACATAATTGCCTCTTAGGAATCACATTTTTATAACCTTTAGTAAATGAATAGCATCAACAAAGTTCTAATATTGTATATACTTTGAAACAACCAGATGCACAATAATATTGAAATCACTCTTTGGATGTTTCTACATTTCTGGAGGTATTGTCAAGGTTTTGAACATTTTTAACACAAAGGCCTGCCTGAATGAGTAAACATAAAAATACTTCTCACTAATGTATTTCCAGCTTACTTTGAAAAACTGTCATAGCATTTATATTATCTCTAATTTGAAAAATGCCAATACCTAAGTATATTTCAAGTTTATCAACCTCTGTTCATGCTTTTAGACTCCCAGGACTATTATTATGCTCCTCTATTTCCTGACCAGGTTTTCTCAAGCTCATTCACTAATTAAAGACAACAGGATTCTTTGTGATGATTTCAATTTAATTAAATAGAGAGCTGAAGCTAATTAATGTATTCAATAGTCTAATATATTGAACTAACAAACAAAATAATTATAAATATAAAAATATGCACTTTAATACAGTAAGAGTAAAGTTCTTTTATTAACAAATACTTACATTTTATTTTAAAAAAGAAATAATTAAAACCAGTTCCTCTGAAGATTCTAATTCTTAGTCAAAAAATTGCATTCTTTTCAAGTTTCACATTAATTATAGCAGAGGTTTCAAGCCAAGATACTAGAAAAAAAAAGTCAAAAATATAAATGAATAAATTGAGCAGGGAATGGGGCTACTTTTGACTATTGAACATATGCCCTATCAAATTAGGCAACTAATGAGGGAAAGTAGAACCAGCTTTATTATGTAATGCAGGAGCTTAAATTCAAATATACTCATATTTATATACTGGTTAATTATTTTTAAGTCAATATTATCAGAGTCAAATGAAGCTCATAGCTAGACCATATACAATTCCAAGTATTGTTAGTTTGTGGAATCTGTGAATTCAATACTAAAGTGTACATGTTCAATTAACAAAATTACTCTACAAAAATATTAGAAAATTGCAAAGAATTTGCTTGGTTAGAGAGGGGGTGATTGTGGCATTAAATATGTTGTTTAGAGATAGTTCCTATAGTCTGACCTCGACAAATACCTGCTAAGGGTTATGTCATGTAATAGCTATGGAAAAAGCACTTCAAATAGAATGAAAAGCAACTACAGATACTCCAAAGAGGAAAATGACTGGCATGTACATTGATCATAAAGGGGAACAATGTGATTTGAGTAAAGTGAAATAAATGATAAAGCAGTGAAAGAAGGGCCTCCCTGGTGACGCAATGGGTTAAGCCAGCACTGTGGAGCTGTCTGCAGCTGCAGTGCAAGTTCAATACCCAACTGGGGAGATTCCCACATGGCTCAGCAGACCTCTCCTGCCTCGCCCGCTGCTCCCCTCAGCAGTGTATTTCGGTTTATATGCCTGTTCTGCTCCCCACTCTGTCTCTGGCGAACCCTCTTTCTGGCCTGCACCCCAGCTTGTATGCATAAATAAATAAATATTAAAAAAAAAAGCTGTGGAAGAAATAACCAGAGAGGTTTTGGCAAGAGGGGCTTGAACTTGTTGCATGTGGCTCAAGCTATACCTATATCTATACCTGTACACATCTATGTCTTTATCTGTATCTATATATCATCTATATCATCTATCATCTATACCTCTGTCATCTTGCAATATCTATCTATTTATCTATCTGCATAATGAGGTATTGAAATCTACGCAGTAACATAAAGTTGGGAAGGAGGATGGGATACCAGGTTGGTGAGTGATATTGTTGAATAGGAGACATCTCTGCCATACTCTAGTCTAGTACACATTAAATATTATGGCAGGGCCTCCCCCAGTGGTGCAGCAGTTAGGTGCTGCACTGTGGAGCTGTCAGCAGCGGGAGACGTGAGTTCGACACCCAACTGGGGAGATTCCCACATGGCACGGCAAACCTCCCCTGCCTCGACCACTGCTCCCCTCAGCAGTGTATTTCCATCGATCTGCCTGTTCTGCCCCCCACTCTGTCTCTGATGAACCCTCTCTCCGACCCACACCTCTGGTCTGTACTGCAGCTTGTATGTATAAATAAATCAATCTTTTTTAAAAATTAAATATTATGGCGATCCATAAATAATTTAATAATACAATTTTTGAAAACTGTCAGCACTTCCCCACCATTTCTAATTACAAGTTTCCATCTTGACATACATGTTTCAGATGACCTATTTGCCAGCCAGCCAGGGACATCTCTTTCTGCTCTTCTTTATATAATGTGTGCTGCAGTCTAAATGAGCCATAGTCTATGCCTTTTTAAATTCTTAAATACTAAAAGCTATTTTTCACCACTGCCTATCTCCAGAGGCCCCTGGTATATTTTTATATTTCTATTGAAGCACATAGTATATCCCACTCCTTTTATCTTTGCTTTTTTCCCTTATCCAGGTGAGATTTTCTTCAAGATTAATGGTATTTCTAGAAGACATTGTGATGCCATAATCAGAAGATTTTTATTAGTGGTATTATCAGAAGCACATAACAGTTCTCTTTTTCCTTTCTGCATTAGCTAATATCTCCCATGACTCAGTCTGAAAATGACAGTCACTTTCCTCTGTAGCTTGCTAAACCCTTGTAGAATGTTAAAACAAATAAAATGTAGATGAAGTTGCAGGGTATCCTCTAAGAAATACTTTCTAATATAAAACCAAGATATGGGAGAATTCCATGCTTTCATTTTCTCCTTTAGGTATTTTCAATTAGGATATGATTCCTAGAGCTTTTGAAAACATCATACTTCCATGAAGATCCACATTTGGAAACCCTGAGGATGGTATATTCAAGAGATAAGTACTTAGGCTTCTTATTAAGTTTGTGAATTCCTGAAATAACACCCTAATAATACCTAATTTTGATCTTCTAGTCAGAATGCTAAACTATTGCCTTTTAACTCAGTTTTGCTAAGTGGCTCACTCTTCGCTATTTTGCCTTTGTGGTTAGGAGCTTTACTATATAAAGAGTTAGCCTCTGACCATATATTGCTTTTAAAATTTAAATTAATTTAAATTCCATTAAAAGTATAGATCCATCAACCTAGCTATATTTTAAGTACTCAGTAGCAACATACGGCCCCTGGCTATTGTAATGCAAAGTAGATACTGAACAGTTCTGTCCTTCATATAGTTGTATCACACAATGCTGTTATCTCTTACAGTCTCAATACAAACCTAGCTAATCTCTACACTCAAACATTATAATAATTGGGGCTGAAAATACATTTTTCATCCTAAGAAGCATAATTGCAGAAGCAATTTTTTGGGGAATGTGTGTGCAACCAAAAAAAAAAAAAATCAGGCAACATCACCCACTAAGGGACAGTGTGTTACATTTAAACTGATACCAGAAGTATTATGCATTTAACATGGGTGTTCTTCAGCAAAAAACACACCACTGCATTTCAGAGTTCCTATATTGCCTGCATTTTAACAAATCTGAAGAAATGCAGAGCTGCTTCATCAACAATGCATGCCGCCATAGCCCCTTCGACATTTGACCCCACACAGACACACAGATAGATTAATTGCAACCTTATAACCTGACTTCATTCTTATAACAGGTCTTCCTCAAAAGCAGGAGTTGAACCTTTTATTCCAAATAAAAGTTAGCCCAACTTGTGAATGAACTGGTGATTTAATACTACAGGTGAACAGCTTGTCAGATTCACCACATTCTATTGTCTGTGTGTCAAAGTATACACCAAACCCCTTTGGTACTAAAATGAGACTACTCAGTTAATTTTGCAAAGCCACCCTGCCATATTAGTTTTTCAGTCACCTCCTCTCCCATTTAACTGTACATTGAATTTATTATTTTACTGCTTTATTTTGCTCTGTGAACATTCTATGTGAGAATGTGCTAGTTCTCTAAGCAAGTCTTCAGAATGGCTTCTGCAAATACCATAGTGGTCCTGTTCATCATTTTTCTCACTCTGTTATACATAACTACACAGTATTCACTAAAAAATGGATCAGAATAGCATACAAATTGGGCCTCCCCGGTGGCGCAGCAGTTAAGCGCTGCGCTGTGGAGCTGTCGGCAGCGGTGATGCAAGTTTGACGCCCGGCCGGGGAGATTCCCACATGGCGTGGCAGACCTCTCCTGCCTTGCCCGCTGCTCCCCTCAGCAGTGTATTTCCGTCTATCTGCCTGTTCTGCTCCCCACTCTGTCTCTGGTGAACCCTCTCGCCGCCCCACGCCTCTGGACTGTACCCCAGCTTGTATGCATAAATAAATAAATCTTTAAAAAAAAAAAAGAATAGCATACAAATTATTTCAAGAAAAATATATAAGGAAGCTATCAGTAGGAAAATTATTTATAGAACCAAATGTAATTTTGACAAATGACAACACAACCAAACTAGATAATGCAATTCACTACATTAAAAAAAAATGAAATCTTGTAAAGCAAATGGAATATTTCATTTTGTTAGTTCTATCATATGTAGACTTGTATATCCACATTCAAAATTTTGCTGTGATCATTAGCTTGTTGCTATATTTTATTTACTTAGTTTTTATTTACTAGCTTTTACAAAATAGCTTCATAATGTAAACTGGCAGATTTTGATTTCTGTTTCACAAAATATCCTGCCAAGTGAAGATCATGATGTGCATTTTTCACTTCAAATGCATATTTAGTGATTTCTCCCAGATTCTAGGCACCGTTGAAGTTTTGTGTCTCCTGTACACATTTTCCATGCTACTAGAGCTCTATCAGTGAACTCTGAAGCAGGAGATTCTCTCAACTTATTTCTTAAACCCATTAAAACTCATACTTCAGAATTAACATGGAGAGGCATTAACTTCTAATTTGCTCCCTTTTCAAGTGATACGTAAACAAGGCTATAAACTGTTGCCTTCTTGTAGGCATTGTTTTATTAAATGACACAGATGGACCAAACCTGTGAAATCAGAGAAACACTTATCTTAGCATTTAAACTTCTTTGTTTTGCTTAGCATTTCAAAATTCATCATTCATAAATAAAACTTGCTACATAGCCTCACTCATATAGTGATCTAAAGACTAGAACAGAGTTTTATCTTTGTCGATTCAATTACGCCAGTATTGCTTTCTCTTAAATGAAAATACATCTCTTAAAAATACATTAGGTGAATTAGAAAATTAGGTGCCTTTAAAAATATATAAATAAAAGGACTATAAACACCAATATCATTATCACTAAGATAATGTAAAAACATTTAATTCAGATACAGGTTTTCCAATGATCATATACATATTGCATCTCTACCAGTGAAACCTGCAATCCCAAGAATATAGTAAGTTATCAGGGTCTATTGTTTCTGCTAATATAGATAATGATAAACATTATAACTCACACCCAATGTTGGTGTGCTATGTGATGAGAAAAGAAATTGGAGTTCATGATTCGTAATTATGATGAATTTCAAATCAATGATAATGCCCTTAGGCCATTTGGTGTGCTAAAATGAGCATATATAATAGAATTTCTGACAGAATTATTACATTTAACATAATAAAAACAATATTACAAAGAACTTTGTTATATATATTTAGGGTCTTTGTTTTCACATATTAATTTCTCAGCTCTTATTTTTTGTTTTTTCTTTAGTCTTTCCCTTATCCAGGACACATTGTGGAATTATTAATTAAACTTTCTTAACAATTTTATCCACAGAGGTGAAATATTTCTCACTATGGTATCACAGCATGTGTTTTCCAATACTGCACGTATACATGTAAACATATTTGAAATTATATTACCAAATATCGGTATCTTACAAAAGTCACAATATTTGGAGAATGTAAGGATTTAAGGATGAAATATCTCCTGCACACTCTATAGCTGTGAAATAAAAATCCTGAAGTATGATAAATACCGATGGGGGGTAACATTTCATGGTTGTTTAAATTTGCATTTCCCTAATGATAAGAGATGATAAACATCTTTTCATGTGCTTATAGGTCATCCAGTTGTCTCCTCTGGAGAAGTGTCCTCACATCTCTGCCCATTTTTATTTTTTTATTTTTAAAGAATTTTTATTTATTTATGTATACAAGCTGGAGTACAGGTCAGAGGCGCGGGCCGGCGAGAGGGTTCCCAGAGACAGAGTGGGGAGCAGAACGGGCAGATCAGAGATACACTGCTGAGGAGAGCAGCGGGCGAGGCAGGAGAGGTCTGCCGCACCATGTGGGATTCTCCCCGGCTGGGCGTCGAACTGGCATCGCCCATGGCCAACAGCTCCACAGCACAGCGCCCAACCGCTGCGCCACCGGGGAGGCCCTCTGCCCATTTTTAATAGGGTCGTTTATCTGTGTTGCTGACTTTTAGGAGTTATTTATATATTTTGGATTTATCCCTTATCTGAAGTATGATTTGCAGATAGCTCCTCCCCAAACTAAAAGATAAATCCAAAATGGTTCCTATAATATTCTCTTGATTTCCACTGTTGACCATGGTCTTAGTAGACTGTTTTAGTCTATACCACCATAGATTTGTAGAAGATGAACCCTGGATAAACTGGTGGGGTCCCTTCATGCATGTTTTCATGGTCCATGATCCAAGGATGAAGTAAGTCTTTTAGAGCAGATACTATCTTAGCAGTTGCACCCAAGTGTTTGGTCCTCTCTAATGTTTGTTTGTGTTTTATTTATTCTATTCTGGTGTCCTTTGCTTTATTAAAATCTTATGTGAATATACAATGTGGAGTTTCATGCATAAATTTCAATTATACAACCCTGGATAATGTCTATAGCCCATAAATCTTTATTTTGAGTTAAGTTTCTCTAAGTCCCTGAAATAAAGACAGATACAAAGGTTTTGAGGTGGGTGCCCAGATATTCTGATAATTCTCATAGCAACACCTAAACTACTGTCATTTTAATTGTTTTGAATATATAATAGAAGATTTTATAGAGTTTAGATTTCTGACTCAGAAATTTTTTGTTTTTATTGAGATAACATTGGTTTACAACTCTGTGATTCAGAGGTCTTGACATTTTATATTATTTCAATTCCTTATACTAAAAAATAAAAGCATTCCCATCATTGGCTAACTACTGTTCCCTAGATCATGAACATAATCCTCATCTAGAAAGTCAATAATCACACATCACACTATCCATATATAAAGTAAGATTCTATCCTATTGTAAATAGTGACACTCTATCACTGGAAGGAGAATTAGAAGTTCTTAGCCTTGATGTCTCATTTTATAAATGCAAAATCTGAAGGTGAAAAAAAAATTAATTGCCTTTTTTTTCTTTCATATTCATACAACTAGTCATGGTAATAAGCCACTTAAGTAATTTGAAATGTAATTTTTTTTCCTTACCTTGTTCTTACAAGCTGCCCTTCTTGTCACTGTCAAACTTATTAATGTCCCTTCAGTGCTTCTTTATGTCTAGCTTTTCAGAAGTTAACACTTGCAGTCTCTGCATATGAACATTTAGAAATATCATGTTAGATATTGCTCACTTTTAATCTGGAGAAGAAAAAGTCATATGGTAAAGACTTTTTAGAGAAATTTTAATTTATATTTTTATGCCATTCTAATCTTGAAAGCAAGTGGCAATCAAAGAAATGCACAACAGGTTATTTAAACATTTTGCCCTATGGTAGTTAAAAACAATGCAAAATTTAAAAATATCCCACTTTCTCTTAAATTTCAAGTGAATTTAAGATGGTTTCCTTTTGGGGCCTCCCCTGTGGTGCAGCAGTTGAGCGCTGCGCTGTGGAGCTGTCGGCAGCAGCGGCGACACGAGTTTGACTCCTGGCCGGGGAGAATCCCACATGGTGGGGCAGACCTCTCCTGCCTCGCCCGCTGCTCCCCTCAGCAGTGTACTTCTGATCTGCCTGTTCTGCTCCCCACTCTGTCTCTGGTGAACCCTCTCGCCGCCCCACTCCTCTGGCCTGTACCCGAGCTTGTATGTAAAAAAAAAAAAAAAAAAAAAGATGGTTTCCTTTTGAATTAAAGAATATTGGATTATAATTGGCAAGGATTTTTAGGAAGGGATCAATATTTGTAAGTACCCCTAGGATGAGAAAAGGTATAAAAAATGCCAGAAATAATCTTCAGAACTGTATAGTTTAACTACATGGAGAAACTCATAAATTGGAGTGCCATTTATGAAAAGTTCCCTTTCCATGAGAAGAAATGGGGAAAGATACACAAAGGAAAAAAACTGATTCCCATTCTTGTACCTGAATTATTATAACCTTGGAGATATCTTCTTTCTTTAACCTTGGTTTTCATGAATATTTATTTTATGTGATTCTATGAAGGTTAACCAGAATTCCTATTAAAAACTGACAGATTCAAGTTTCCATGAGTGACATTGACCTAGTCTGGGGAATTTCTGGAATAACTATTCATGTGATTTCCAAAGGAGAATATTTAATAACATACCCCAGAACATAACCGTATCCTGTACTTCAGATTTGTCCTGTGTTATTACTATGCCCCCAAATGTTAAAAGAATATTTTTCTTCTTACTCATTATTAACAATCTCTCAGGATCCCTCACTACAGTTGTGAGGAGAATATGGAATGCTCCTGGAAATTTCCCTCAGAATATATCTGTACTCAGTTATTCTCAAGGTTGCAGATACCAAGTTTAACAGACCATTGTCATTATCTATTTTATATTAAATATTAAATTTATTTATATTAAATTTAGTGATTTTATAGTTAAAATTTTAACATTTTATAAACAAATATTAAAGTTTCTCTGCCTCATAATTGCATGCTCTAAAATTATATAAAAATCATTAAATAGTGCAATTTATTTTGTAATAGCTGATACAATGAAAATTAAACAAAGATAAAACAAACGTTGCTTGTGATAATGTAAAATTAACACAATCATTATTTTGAAAAATGACAATATTCAAATAAAATAAACTAATTCTCTAAAATAGAAATAGCTCAGTTATGATTCTTTAAGGTGATATAAACTGAAAACCTACCTTTGAGTCTTAAGAGGAGGATTACAGTGGTAGCAACATTATTTACAGAAAATAGTAGTTTAAACCCATTAGATATTACTAAATTATTAAAATTAACATGGAAATGAGATGATAAGAGAGAAAACAAAATGCAAATTGGCCCCTAATTCAGCCAATGCATCCCAATGCATCAAGATAGAAGGGAGATTAATGAGTATGCTGTACATGCAAAATAAAAAATATGTTAAGAAAAGCATAATAAAAAATAATAGGGCCTCCCTGGTGGCGCAAGGGATTAAGTCTCAGTACTATGAAGCTATTGGTTGCCACTGTAGCATAAATTTGATCCCCAGCCAGGAGCTACCCAGGTGGCACAGCAGACCTCTCCTGTCTTGCATCTCGCTGGCTGCTCCCCTCAGCGTTGTATTTCCGTCACTCTGCCTGTTCTGCTCCCCACTATGTCTCTGGTGAATCCTCTCACCTCCCACACCTCTGGCCTACACCCCAGCTCTTGTATACATAAATAAATCTTTAAATGATAATAATAACAATAATAATAATAATAAAAAAAACATCACAAACAGATATTGATGAAATAGACTATCAATCATTAGAAGAATGTTGTATAGTACATAACTATACATTTTAAGGAATATCACTGGAGTAGATATTTAAGAGGTAAGCATTTTGGTGCTTGATGATAAAATAAATTCTTTAGAAAATACATTCATGTACAACTAAGCAAGCCCAAGTGAAATTGATAGTTTTCTCTATTGTCCTGCATTCTGATCGCTGTACTCATTGCAGTATAAACTACAATGAAAAAGAGTATATCGATATTTTCCTCCTGTTCTCATATTTCTTTGATTTAAAACAAAAAACTAAGTGTGGGGCCTATAGTTAATGAAGATAAAGAAATACAAGAGAAAAATAGATACCAGCTCTTTTTTTTCTCCCCCTTTGTTCATTCACTGTTATTTTGGCCTGGAGCTTTACTTTCTTTGTTCAAGAACTACTCATTCAGGAAGACTAAAAATGTGACAAGACTCCCAAGGAGAATCAATGAGGACCAACCTGCTTAGAACTCTTGGCTAGGAGGTCGGGTGGAGAGAGGTCCAGCTACAGTCACCAAGTAGGAGTTCAATCTGGATTTCAGGTAATAATTTCTTTTTTAAAATATAAGAGATGGAACTCTGTCTAAACAATCGCTGGCTGAAATTTATAAAGCTTGGGGAGTACAGCAATCAGAATGCAGGACAATAGAGAGAACTATCAATTTCACTTGGGCTTGCTTAGTTGTACACAAATGTATTTTCTAAAGAATTTATTATTATCATCAAGCACCAAAATGCTTACATCTTAAATATCTACTCCAGTGATATTCCTTAAAATGGGTAAAACCAGGAGCTCAGAACTTCTCAAACTCACTGCTAATTATTTCTGAAGTTCCTACACAAAGCATGTTTGATTCACAAAGAAATCTGTAGTCATCTTAGGTATTTCCAACCTTACTTCTCTGACTTTAGCAAGATGCTTAGAGAACCTTAGTGTTCCCATTCTCCTACTTAAATCTTTAAAATCCCAAGAGCATGCAAACTTAAACTGCCTGAAGTCTGCACAAACGGTCTCATTTTCTTGGCTCTAAAGAAGTTTTGCCTCTATCCAGAGGGTCAGAATATCTCCTCAAAATTTTCTTTTATTTCAATCTTAATAACAGGAGTAGAAGTACTGATTTCATTGTGAAATATAATTCTGAGTAAGACTTTCAGTATTGCTATTTTCCTAATAATGTAAATATAGCCATATCAATTTGTTATCACATTGTAAACTCCATAGAAATAGGTTAGATACAGAAGACTTTATTTTTCCATTTGGACTAATAATTTTCAAACCATTTATCCATCTATTTATTTTATAATTTAATATAGCATTAATTTCTTAAGGAAATCCTTTACCATCATTTCAAATGTCTATGAAAATAACACTTAATGATCACATTGCATTACTGAAATTTTTGTATATGATACAAATAATACTGTTTACAATTAAAAATACTCACACCATCAAAAGTAAATTGTCTAAAATTATACATAAATAATACTGACACTAAAACCAGAACTTAAAAACATATAATCAACAATTAAGTCATCGATACTTAGGGAATATATTTACTATAATAATGTCATCTCTTAACACCAAACATTTATAAATATCTGACTTTGTTCACCACTCTTCACATGCTTTAATTCATTATAATAATTCAGTGATGTGGATTATTTTACATATGAGGAAACTGAAACACAGGATTACATAACATATTTAAGAAAAGAGCTGAGGTTAATACCCAAATGGATCTGTATTCTCAACCACTGGCCCTCTACTGCCATTTGCAATGTGCTTAAGTACATTTTATTTTGCTTTATATGTTTATATTAATTTTAAATCATTTTTGGTGGGTGTAAAATATATTCTCAAAGTTGAAATTAATTTATTAGTTCAGCTACTATTCAACAAATAAAGTCTATTGTTTTTTCAGATTGATCGAAAAGGATCATAAATTTGTAGAATATGTATTAAATAAACAACTGGGAAAAATTATTTTTATGTCTACTACTACTTTTTCAGTTTATCTAATACACAGTATAATTATTAGGAAAACAATGTGTCCCAAAATAATGCAGCAAAGTGCGTCAATTTGATGCTAAGTACTAGTGAATCACTTATAGTTTGCATTTCAATTTGTAGGATTTTGTTTTGTTGGTTTTCTTTTTTGATAAGACAAAGTAATATAGAAATATGATGAGAGTTCATTGCAACCTTGTATGTTTTATCAAAAATATAAAGTATTTTCAAATGTATTTTTAATAAAATAAAATATGTTTGCTATAGTGAGGATAGAGGATCAAATGACAATGACAAATGCCATAGTGGTTTATAATTTATATTTGTTTATTTATTAGTTTGTATATTCTCTTGGGAAAAGAATATTGTTCTTACTAATATGTTTGTGGCTCATAACTGCTGGTTCATTTTAACTTGAACCAGTGTTAAATGTTGGTGCTGGATGACCCTCTGCTCTTAAAGAGGCTGTGGAAATTATACATGACCTCTACCCTCGCCAAAGTTGCTTTTTTTTTTTTTCAATACTCAAATTAAGTGAAATTTCTTTAGAGATATTTCCAGTCTAACTGAAGAGGCAATAAAGTTTAAAAAAAGTTTTTGACTTTTGATTTTCCATCCCCCAGCTTTTATAATGGAAATTAAGTTTTTGTTTTCATAAATGAACAAAGAAGAGGACAGACTTCAGCAGAAGAATGATTTTGTGTATACCCCAGACATGATTGACCAAGAAATAGAAATCCAAGTGAGTAAAACTTTCCATAGCTAATCTTATATAAATGATACAGAAGCAAAGTAAGTGGTGAAGCATGTTGGTCACTGTGCATGAGACTGCTTTTTCTTCTCTCTCTTTTTTAAAACTAGTTTATGGAATGTTTTCTAAAATAAATAAAATGAAACTAAAACTGAAATATTTTGGAAGTGCCATTCAGAAAGGGCTTTTGAAAATCATTAATAGCTCTAAATGTGGTTAAAGAGGTGTATGTGATGAGAATAAACAGATATTGGTGAACTTTTAGCTCATGATTAAGAGTTTTTAACTTCTGTCCTTGAGTCTCACAATAACATCTCATTTCTTTTCATCCCACTAGACTTCTCTCCTTGAGCTCTTTTCTGTAAACACCAATCACTTGAAATTGAATATCCAGAAGATTAGCCATTTAAAGAGTCATATATCCTGCCTACTAAAATATGCTAATGTAAAAAAATTCTAAGGAATGTATTTTATTTTCTTAATCCTTTGCTCTTTTCCATTCAAGGCAAATGTCACCACTAAATACTGAAGTATTATTGCAGACATATTTTATACATATAGCAAACATTAAAAACTATGATTTAGTTGAATTTTTCTTACACTCCAAGATTGCTTTTAAAAATCATAAAGACTAACTCACATCTGTGACAGATTTATTAAGGACAAGTGATATATTAAATCCTTGGAAGTTATATTTTACATTAAAGGTAAATTAAAACCATAAATTAAATGTGTGCACAGATGAGCCTACTCTTGGCAAACAGTAATCAGGTACTGTTTAATTTTCCTGACTGCTTAGATTCATCAGGACTCACTGAGTTTCTCTAGTGATTTTCCATGTCTTCCATATGTCTGACATTTGCCCATAAGAATCAAGTCTCCTTATAATCATGAAGCAGTGCATACCCTTATATTAAGGAGAAAGAATGGCATTACCATCCCAGTATCTTAATCTAGAAAACAAATATCTGCTATTCTCTATAATGACATATTTGGCATGTCAAACTTAAGAGAGAGATTTGTTATAATAAAGTCAGTCTCCACTAAATCCTTAAGTACTGAATAGAGTTTTGTTTGTAAATGTGTGCTTAAGTTTAAAATGTATAGACTTTTTAATTCTATTGTAGATCTAGTTGGGTAAATTTATCTTGTCAAAACAATTGTTATCTTGAGCATACCTGAACCAACAGGACATCAAAATTAAAAGTTGCCTAAAGTTAAAGGCACAGTACATTATCAAACAAATGAACCTCAATCACAAAACTATGAATGCAATTTGATAGGCAGGACGGGAGTTCACTCAAGCTACAGCAATGAAAGTCTTCAAACTACCTTAGGAACAAAGCTGCTGATTGTTCTTTTTATTTCTTCTTGTGACCTCGGGTGCCCTTGAAAAAATCAGTGGAGTATATTGCACTGATTGGTAATTTGTTGCTTTTGAGGTTACACAAGGCACAGTGTGGAGAAGTTACATGTGGTTACCATGTTAGCTCCTTTGAGAGGGTGATCTACTGCAACACAATAGTTTGTCACTTGGCAGGTTCAGCTAAACCCTTGGGCGTTATAATATCATCCTTATCCTCCACTGTTATGAAAACCTCTATAGAAGCCTCTGCCAAATTGCTTCTGCTGTAGCTGCCTCCACCACTGCATCTACTGCTCACAAAACTGCTACTAAAGGGCCTCCCTGGTGGCACAGCGGTTGAGTGCTGTGCTGTGAAGCTGTCGACAGCGCACGATGCAAGTTCGTCGCCCAACGGGGGAGACTCCCACGTGGTGTGGCAGACCTCTCCTGCCTCGCCCGCTGCTCCCCTCAGCAGTATGTTTCTGATCTGCCTGTTCTGCTCCCCACTCTGTCTCTGGTGAACCCCCTCACCACCCCGCACCTCTGGCCTGTACCCCAGCTTGTATGTATAAATAAATAAATCTTAAAAAAAAAAAAAAAACAGGGCCTCCCCGGTGGCGCAGCGGTTGAGTGCTGCGCTGTGGAGCTGTCGACAGCGGCGACGCGAGTTTGACACCCGGCCGGGGAGAATCCCACATGGTGCGGCAGACCTCTCCTGCCTTGCCCGCTGCTCCCCTTAGCAGTGTACTTCTGATCTGCCTGTTCTTCTCCCCACTCTATCTCTGGTGGACCCTCTCGCCGCCCCACGCCTCTGGCCTGTACCCCAGCTTGTATGTATAAATAAAATTAAAAAAAATAAATTAAAAAAAAAATGCTACTAAAGCTGAAATTGCTGTGAAGTCAATAGTCTCTGATACTTGTCTTCCACTGACTCGACTACTCTTAAAATGCCCACAAATGCTACCCATGTGACATTTTCTAATTAGGGTGATATGTCTTGTTTTGCTTCCACCAAAAAGTCCAACAAATCCTTGGAAATATTTATGTGCCTCTAGCTACAGAGCAAGGGCAAAGCCAGTTTCTTTCACATCCTGTATAGCCAATGTATTGTGTGTATTCGAAGCATCACTTTCAAGTAAAAATTGCTAATTTATTTCACATTGGATTTCACTGTTCAACAGTGAGATCATAACTGACTTAAAAAAGCCCTAATTTGTAGTATCTTGGTGTGCTGAACGTGAATATAACCCTGAAAAATTTTCATTACCTCTCGTTTTGAAGATATTTCATATAGTTCATTTTATGTTTCACTGTGTAAATGTATCCAGTAGGACTGCAACAACATCCTAAATCAGCCGAGAATGTTGTAAAATTGAATCATATTGCATAATGCCATCATGCACACATCATCCAGAGTTGATTGCATCATTTTCTGATGCAATGTAATACTACTGCCAGGTGGCTGCTGAAGTAAGCCGATGTCAGCAGTGTACTAGATAAAGCCCTGTCAGAAAAGTTGAGCATTGAAAATATTTCAGACTGTGTGTGAGACAGTTGAAGCTATTGTTCCATAGAACTGTTATTATTTTATCCATTAAGGCACAATACAGAATAGTCATGCCTCGAAAGTGTGTTAGTAGCATGGACAATTTCTGCTGTATTTGTGGGGAAGTGACATTTGCCAACCAGAAGAAAAGTATCACTTCTCCAGTGAAGAAGGCTTATCAGCTTTACTTCAGATGCAAGGTTGGTGACCAAGACAAGCCTAGGGCCCTACATATGTGCTGTGCTACACATACAACACAGCTTTCACAGTGGTTGGTTCAATGGCAAAAGACCATCAATGCTGTTTGCTGTCCCCATGGTGTGGAGAGAGCCAAGCAACCACATAAAAGACTGTTACTTCTGCTTGGTTCATCTCCTTTTTCCGGCAAATAACGAAGCAAAAGAAGTTGAGACTAGTCTACCCAAACATTCCATCTGCATTGAGATGACCGGCTCAACAACTTGCTGCAGGGTGAAGCGAAACAAGCATGGAATGCTTTTCGCCTAGTGTCTACAAACTTTCTTGGGAATGTGAGGGCAGAAAACTACAAGGAACTAGTAGAAAACATGCGGATTCACTATCAGAAACTTGGCTGCAATATATCTCTAACGATCCACTTCCTTCATTCCCATCTGGATTTCTTCCCTGAGAACTGTGGTATGGTTAGTGATGAACATGGAGAATGTTTTCATCAAGATATCGCATCAATGGAACAAAGATACCAGGGAAAATGGTCCACTACAATGCTGACTGACTACTGCTGGACACTCCCCAGAGATGCTCCTGAACAGCTGTACAAGAAAAGAAATCTCAGAATAGATTATAACTTGATTTTTTACAGGTATTAACCATAGGCCTATTATTATTGGCATGCATTTTGTGATATAAACATTCATGTATTGCAGATTACAAAAAAACTAGAGCCAAAATTAGAATTTGACTGCATATTCATGTTGAGCACATACAAATTGATAGGAAATGACTAATTTTATTTCACTAACATGACTGTTGTAAAAATTTTTTGATCAGTGATTGGCATGAATTTTATGATGCAAACATCAACTTATTGCAGATTACCAAAAAAACTAGAGCCAAAATTAGAATTTGACTGTCATATTTGTGTTGAGCACATACAAATTGATAGCATATGACTAATTTTATTTCAGTGATATGACTTTTGTAAAAAATTGTTGACCAGTGTAGTCAGTCCCCTTGTTGGTACAACTATAGACATTAGGATTGGACATTTTCTGAGAAAACTGGCGAAGGGTTCTTCTCTATATCTCTAAGAGAAATGTCCATGGATGCAGGTATGAGCATATCTTTTATGGGTAAGAAATAATCCAGAGAATCTGTACCCTTTTGATATCCTCAACTACTAAGGTGAATGCTTGCCTGCTGCACTAAGGCGGAAAGCAGAAATAATCATTTGTTGACTTTTTGTGTGATATTCTCAGAGAGAGTCAACTCGTCTTACACCCAAAATATATAACCACCTAAGAAATCATGAGCAAGCATCTGTAAAATATTCTGGTCTAGTGAACTCCCTTTGATGGCGTGGTGTCTTTTTTCAACTCTTCTACATATCAGAGTTTCAAAGACTATGTCACACATCAGAACAGCTTAATCTAAATCAGCTATTTTTAGAAGTCTGACCCAATATTTTCTCTTTCCATCATATTCAACCAGGTATCTGGGAAAGGCTTCTAATAAGTGCTATCCACTTTTGAAGTTCAAATCTGCTAGTAGATATCAGCACCACCACAAACAACATAAGACTAATTGTAGATTGGTATAAAAATAATCCGGCATCCTCATGGATCCATACTGCCAATTATTACATTGGTGATAACACCAAAGATATCGGGTAATATTTGCGAAGTCCCTACCTTCCATTTTCTTTCATGAGTACCAACATCTCATCTGGCCCACCTGCATAAATCTGATTCAGGATGGGCAGGATAAATGGTACAGAGGTTGACTGTAGAGAGTATAACTGGTAGAGGAATATGGGTGCTTTGGCATTGGGTGGGATGTGGGAACATACACCTGAATAGGGCAGATACTATCTTTTTAAAACTATATAATGTTGTAAGCCAATGTTCCCTAAAAAAAATAAATCTAGGGCCTCCCTGGTGGCATAGGGGTTAAGTCTCAGTGCTATCACATCACACAATCACGGCTGTGGCCTGGCCTGAGTTTGATCCCCAACCAGGCAGCTAAACTACATAGGGCACAGCAGACTCCTCCTGTCTCCCCAGCTGCTCCCCTTAGCACTATATTTAGGCGTATATTTCATTAGATTTGCCTGTTCTGCTCCCCACTCTGTCTCTGCTAAATCCTCTCACCCCTGCACCTCTGGCCTACACTACAGTTCTTCTATTCAAAAATAAATTAAATAAATCTTTAAAATAAAGAAATTGACATATATCGATACCAAAAATAAAGAGGTAGAAAGTGGCAAAGTTAAGATTTAATCTATGGCTATTGATACAAAACCTTTCTTCTGTTCTTAACACTAAATCTAAACACACTATCTAAACACACGACCTCTTTATTAGACTCTACCTTAATACACTATGATTAAAATATAGCATTTAATTTATTTATTTTAATTCCACAAAATGTCATTATTTTTGATAACACTGGACAACAAATTTTTACAAAAGTTATATTTTCAGGGTTATATTCATGTTCAGCACACCAAGATACTACAGATTAGGGCCTTTTTAAGTCAGTTATGATCTCACTGTTGACCAGTGTAATTGTGATCATGTAGTAAGCCCTGGCGATTTTTTTTTTTTTTTTT
>PVIJ01010805.1:40898-58403 GCA_004024925.1 Scalopus aquaticus | reverse complement strand
AGGATGGCACACATTAAAAATACAGGCAACAACAAATGCTGGAAAGGATGTGGAGAAAAAGGAACTCTTCTACACTGCTGGTGGGAATGTGAACTGGTCCAACCACTATGGAAAGCTGTATGGTGATTCCTCAAACTGCTAAACATGGAGCTTCCATACGACCCAGCAATCCCACTTTTGGGAATTTACCCAAAGGATAGTTCTCTTTCTTGAAAGAATCTTCTAATGTTTCCCCCACTCCCACCTAAGCAAGGACATTTAGAAAAGCATTACTTAGGTGCCATTCTCAGGTGCGATCAAACCACCCATTACTATGGGTAAACAGACCCTTAAGGGCCAGTGTCCTTATAGCAACAGTTCACCAGGATGTAATAACAATTTCTTTGTCTTCTCAGGAGTGAGGGCCGAGAGGTGAAATGGTACCTGGCTGAGACAGGGACCAAGAAGCTGTCCTATGGCCAGCCTCCCCCCACCCCAGCTTCAGGCCTCCATGAACACAACCCCACGAGCTCTCTTGCCACAGTTTCCCGTCCTCCCTTTGCCGCTTCAGCCCTTGGGTGACAATGGTTTCCAGCTGTTGCCAGTTTCGTGCCTCAACATCTGTAACTATCTGCTTGTCCCTTTACCTCACATGCTATAAGTGGTGCCTTCCTCAGTTTATTTAAATTGTTTGGACTTAATTCTGTTTCCTGTCAGAATAAGACTTATCTAACACCTTTCCACCAATTTTCTTCTCTTGATTAGAAACTGTGGATGGAGCTCGGGGTGGTGAAGTGGAGACCCCACTTTCAATATTTATGCTGGTTTCTTTTCTCCACAAGGGCACTGATGTTTAGGGGGTGGACTCCCTGACTTAAATATATTAAGAATAATATTCTTTAATTCTCAGCAGACACTTTTTTGAAAAGATTATTTTCTTTCAATTCATTGTTCAACACGAGTGAGTTTCCTGACTGGAGTAAAACATCAGTAGTGCTGTTTCTTCTTCTCTCTCCTGCTTCCCCTTCTCCTCCTTCCCTCCCTCGAGGGCCTCTTTCCTCACAGGTTATACAAATGCATTTTCATCATATGGTCATGTTTATTCTGGTACATTACTGGAAATATTCTGGCACCTTGAGATGTTCCTTGATAAATGTGTTGTAATGTTTATAGGACCTTTGAGAACTATGCGTGGATTCAGCAGCATTTTAAAATTTCTTTAATATTTTCCTGGCTTCCATACAACTTTTACCTCTAAAGGCATTTGTTTGCATGTTCCACTAAAAAAACACAACCCACTGTTTTAAATATATTTAAATATTCATCTGTTTTGTGCCATCTTTAAATCTACAGAAATAAGGATTTATAAACCATGGAATCCTTCTAGAATCAGAGTTCCTTACTGGGGTGGGGGAAGCTGATGGATTTTTTGTAGGATCTGTGAACCTGCCTATACCTGCACTCAAAGACTATGAATAAATGCACTGGTAAATTTTTCTGAATAGACCTTTAGGTCTCAAAGAGGCTGACAAGGTTAAGAAGTCTTGCTCTAAGCAGGATAGAATTTTATAAACACATTGTGACTCAATTTTAGTCAGGCATTACTGCCAGCTGATATGTATCATCTTTTCAGAAATTTTCAACAATGATATTTTTAATATAATTCTGACAATTATATTTACAATATAAATAATAATAAGATGACACCAAGTTTGTCTTCATCATAACTTTCCGTTATTACAAGAGACACAGGAGAAAACAGTAACAGAAATAATGGAAGGTCTGGGAGAGAATTCATAATTGAATCAAGTTGATTCTTAAACTCTATTAAGATAAAAATCCTAAGACTTTTTTCATTCTGCTACAGACATAGATCTTAGTCAACAGATGATATGAAATCTTATTTTAGAACAACTTCTAAAATTGTGTCAGAGAACTTCTGACCTGGAATGGAACAAAGTCCTAGCTTCCCCTGCTTTCCTCAAGGTTCACTGCCCGCCTACACCTTTGGACTAGGCACCCCCTACATTGTTTAGTCCCACTGTGGTTTACCTCACAGTGTGTGAGCCAAGTAAGTGACAGCCTATTTTAAAAGCTCCCTCTCCCAGCGTGCTTTGTTCCACATAACACTTCTCCTAAACGATCACTTGGACTGTCACATATTTAATGATAACAAGTATTCCACTTCACCAAAAAGCTAGCTGAGCATAATTTCCTTAAATCCATCTTTCTCATAATCTTCAGTAATTTCCCAACCTCAATCAATTAAAGGTCTGGACTGCTGGCTGTGGTCTTCAAAGTCTCATGATTAGGACTGCACCCACCTGTTCAGCTTTCATCTTCACTATCTCCCTTTATATAACCTGTACTACAGTCAAATCTAAACACTTACTGTCACACCAGAACATCATATGGTTTCCTATCTCCACGCCTCTGGGACTGAAGATGTCAGAAAATGTCCTATTTCTGTTTTCAGTTCCATTCATTCAATCCTCACCCAAATAAGCCTAAAGACCACACAGCACTGGGGTACAATCTCTGCTGTTTCTCCCATCACTGCTCAGGTCTCCAGAAGTCCTATCATGTTACCCCATTTTCCACATACTTACCATTTCCTTTTGGTCTGTAGCTCCTTTGACCTGATGTGAGATACTGTGCCAGGTTTTATACCATCCCCAGACATAGTCTTTATTAATTCTTAGAATACAGGTGGAAGGGAACTCTTTGGGTTTCAGTAGCACTTTCCAACCTTTTCAGTACATTTACCCCCTCTTCCTCCAAACAAATAAGCAATCCAGAGGCTTTCGGTTTGTCACTTTTGCCACAGTGGAGGAAGAGGATGCAACCATGAATGTAAGATCACACAGGGTGGATGGAAGTGTTATGGAACCAAAGAGGGCAGTGTCAAGAGAAGGTTCTCAAAGACCCAATGCCCACTCAACTGTGAAAAAGATTTTTGTTGGTGGGATTAAAGAAGACACTGAAGAATAGCACCTAAGAGATTATTTTGAGCAATATGAGAAAACTGAAGTGATTGAAATCTTGACCGATCAAGGCACTGGCAAGAAGAGAGGCTTTGCTTTTGTGACCATGACTCTATATTAATCAAGAGTCTGTATGATTCTGAATGAATCAAGACTGTCATTCAGAACTACCATACTGTGGAAGGCCACAGCTGTGAAGCAAGGAAAGCCCTGTCTAAGCCAGAGATGGCCTGTGCTTCAGCCAGCCAAAGAGGTCAAAGTGGTTCTAGAAACTTTGGTGGTGGCCGTGGAGGTGGGTTTCGTGGTAATGACAGCTTTGGTCATGGAGGAAACATCAGTGGTTCAGGTGGCTTTGGTGGCAGCCATGGTGGTGGTAGTGGGGATGGCTGTTATGGATTTGGCAATGATGCAAGCAGTTTTGGAGGTGGTGGAAACTGTAATGATTTTGGCAATTACATTAATCAAACTTCAAATTTCGGACCTATGAAAAGACGAAACTTTGGAGGCAGAAGCTCTGTCCCCTATGGTGATAGAGGCCAATACTTCACAAACCACGAAACCAAGGTGGTTGTGGTGGTTCCAGCATCCCAGTAGCTATGGCAGTAGCAGAAAGTTTCATGAACTGCCAGGAAGCAAAGCACTGCAGGAGAAGAGAGAAAGAGAAGTGATGGGGAAGTGAGAGGGAAGCTACAGGTATGAACTCAGCCAGCACAGAGATGGCAGGGCCTAGCGGGTACAAAAGAGACATGTTTTAGACAATACTCATATGTATGGACAAAAATCTCAAGGACTGTATTTGTGACAAACTGTATAATGGGGGTGGTGGAAACTATGATGATTTTGGCAATTACAATAACCAATCTTCAAATTTTAGACCCATGAAAAGAGGAAACTTTGGAGGCAGAACTTCTGGCCCCTCTGGTGAGAGAGCCCAATACTTCACCAAACCACGACATGCAAAGCATTTCCAACAAAAGGTTTTAATGTAGATTTTTTTTGCATCCCTGCTGTTAATTGCTGAATTTCAGTCTGATCATTATGCTGAATATATGTGTCCTTAAGAAAATAGACAAATTCAAAGTCAAAGAAATTATAAGATATGATGCTTACATTCATAATAGTATAAATTCTTTCCCTAATGAAATAGGGCCTATGGACAGGAGACTTCTTTTAAAACTATGAGCTCTTATGGTTGAAAACATATCTTACTAGCTTCTTTAATTGATAACACACACACACGGTCATTCTTCTGCTACATCATTTCATTAAGTTCTAGTTTCCCTTTTCCCTGCTACTTACTAGCATCCTCCAAGACTAGATCTGGCCTTAATCTAATTCACAGAGATCGGTTTTTCTTGGAACATAGTGCAGGATGGGCCACCTCTGCAAGTCCCAGACACTGAGCAGTAATATGACTGGGGAGCATGACCACTGTCTTGCCAGAAATTATCAAGATTCTCAAATCAGCAGGAGGCAGCATTGAGGGGGTTGGGGGGTGTGGGGGTGGGTTGAGGAGGAGGAACAATTGAACAGGAACTGAAATGAACCAAAAGGGACTGTTTCTCTGCTGCATCCAAAACACAATGTGTACTCTATCTAATGTCACTGTGGACTGGAAAAATTTCATATGCCCTGTGGACTAACTTTACTGTGTCCTGCAGAGAGCAGCTCTCAATGGATAGCCCCTTTCCTGTAACATCTGCTTTTGTTGAGGACAATTTAACAGGACTCTCTTCTCTTACAATTCAGAAGAGATGGAATCATCAGCTCTTCTGACATGATTATTAATGTGTACAGAAGCATTAAAGATACCTCTTTTGGAGCAGGAGAAAAGCCTAAGTCTAAGGTCCTTACCTTAGAATCCAAAATGTTAATTGGAGAAAAACTACACTGCTTTGTTTATGCTCTGATTTATCCGGAATTGTTGCTTTCATAAATCTTCAAATCTTATATATTAATGAGATTCTCTGATGCTTGACAGAGAACATGTTTTAGGATTGCACTGGGTGTTTATGACATGTAACCTCAGGAATATAAATGTTACTGATTTATAATATGATCATATAAATATGATTTATAATATGAACGTTTATAACTAGACTGGCATTTACCTTTACTTTGAATATGAAGAATAATTGATAAACAAATGTAAATTAAAATGTATAGGCAAGAGTAATGCTATTCAAACACCACCAGGACCTTTAGAGATCAAATATATATACATTTTAAACTATGTACTATCAATAAAATTCTAATAATTAGTCATTTAAAAGGTCTCCCCAGGAATACTAGGCCATAACTTGGTTATATAATCCAAAGGAAAGAAACATACCTTCTAATAACAGCTTTGGGATTCAAAATTTCCCCCATGTAACACAGCTATCACCTTGATTATAAGCAATTAGTAATGATTCAGTGAAATATCTTTTTTCATAAAAGCTATAAAGATAACTCCCAGACAGACTGATAAACTTGCCTAGGCTTATTATTTCATTTCCTCAGCGGGCCCTGAATTTCAATACACTGATTTTCTCCTTTTATCGCTCTAACGACTACAAAAATTAAAAAATAAAATATAAATCCGGGCCTCCCCGGTGGCGTAGCGGTTGGGCGCTGCGCTGTGGAGCTGTCGGCAGCGGCGACGCGAGTTCGATGCCCGGCCAGGGAGAATCCCACATGGTGCGGCAGACCTCTCCTGCCTCGCCCGCTGCTCCCCTCAGCAGTGTATTTCTGATCTGCCTGTTCTGCTCCCCACTCTGTCTCTGGTGAACCCTCTCGCCGCCCCACGCCTCTGGCCTGTACCCCAACTTGTATGTATAAATAAAAAATAAATTTAAAAAAATAAAATAAAATAAAATAAAATAAAATAAAATAAAATAAAATAAAATAAAATAAAATAAAATAAAATAAAATATAAATCCAACCCCTTTCCCTGTTTTAAGAGAAAGCTGGAAATGCCCAGCGTGGGGGCGGGGTGGGGGGGTGGAGAGAGGAGGGAAGGAAATCCCTAATCAATTTTAAGGCTCTATCTTTCTCTTCCTGAGTCTAGACTTGGTTTTCTGAGTACTCAGTTTTTTTTCCTTTTTTGCTGTATCAGCATATACACATATCACCTTCTTTGCTTTCGATATGCTTTTATTGCCTTACGAGTGTCTTTTACTTTTTCACACACAAGTGAATTTCAGGTCCCTTACATGCTAATGGATCTCTCTACCAATAAGGTGTCTGGAACAGGATACAGCATTCCAAGCACAGAATTTTCTCCATAGTCATATAAACCACATTTTTTCCATTTCTGCTGCTCAGACGAAGGTCCCTTGGTATGTAAGCTGAATTCCTTGAAGGAATTGTGTTTCTGGTCATTTCTAACTCTTTATCATTTGTCTAATTAAAAATTCAAAAGTCTAATGCAGGCAACTGGTTATTTTCAAAGTAGAACAGGTTAATAGTCTTGGTTCTACTTCTGTGAACTTGGTTTCCTCACTCATAAAGTTTTTTTTTTTTTTTAAGATTTATTTATTTATACATACAAGCTGGGGTACAGGCCAGAGGCAGGGGGCGGCGAGAGGGCTCACCAGAGACAGAGTGGGGAGCAGAACAGGCAGACCAGAAATACACTGCTGAGGGGAGCAGCGGGCGAGGCAGGAGAGGTCTGCCGCGCCATGTGAGACTCTCCCTGGCTGGGTGTCGAACTCGCATCTCGCGCTGCCGACAGCTCCACAGCGCAGCGCTTAACCGCTGCGCCACCAGGCAGGCCCCATAAAGTGGTTTTGATATTACTTCCTATTTCATAGTAAGTGCTTAAAAAACATTACTATGTGTTACTGATTCTGCAGCCTCTGGGAGCCTGAAAAGAGTGCTAAAGTTACAGCACTTTCATGACTTTGAGTCTCACTTGGTATTCCTTACATTCCCTTTTCCTGACTGTTCACATTGGCATTCTCTATGTCATTTGCTTGGATGATCCACTACTAATCACACAGCTTTAACTCCTACACAATAAAAGATGTTTTCTAATTCTAGTTTACCACTTTTGGTTTCCACAGTTCCAGCCACCAGTAAACAACGTCTCACTATGCTCACCTTTTCAGTTTCCACGTGCCAGACCCACAATTCATTCCCATCTTCTCCTTCTGGGAGACCTCCCCAGTTTAGGAAGGACACACTTGTGTATAAACAGAGGACCAACATGTGGTCTTGTCCCGTAACACTGCAGATCCTGTCATGCAAACACTGTTCTGTGTTCAGAAATAAACTCCTGGAGCTCTCCTAGCTGGCTTCACTAGCACCATCTTCAACATTACCACCAGTGTGGCACTGTTCATGATCAAGAATGTTCAGGCTTATTTTTCCTTTGAATAATTCCAAAATTTGGGGGGTTAATTTACATATAAAAACATTTTCTTTCTTCCTCTAAGTCAATTTAACTTGTCAACTGGGATGCAGTCTCAGAGAAAAATAAGCTTTACTCTTGTAGTTTTTAAATCACCTTTGATGGTTCACTAGCCATGCTTTCATCTGCAGAGGCTAGACCTTTGAGTCTCACCAATAAATGGGGAGATGCAGTAGTAATGAAGTATGAGCTCAGCATCCTTTCTTTAAAAATGAAATCACTCAGGGCCTCCCTAGTGGTACAGGGGATAAAGTCTCAACACTATCAAGCTATCACCTGCCACTGTGGCCTGAGTTCGATCCCTGGGCAGGGAGCTGACCCACATGGCGCAGCAGAGCTCTGCTGTCTCAACCTCAGCAGTGTATTTCAGTAGATCCTCCTGTTCTGCTCCCCACGCTGTCACTGCTGAGTCACCCCCCCTCCATACTTTTGGCCTACACCCCAGTTATTGTACGTATAAATAAATAAAAATAAATCTTTTTAAAAAATGAAACCACTCAAGTACTGACATATACTTGCCAGGCAAATCTACTTAAGTTTACAAAGTACTTAAGTTATAAATTTGGTCAATGTCCATTAACTTCTATCTCACAATCCAAACTTGTGCTAAGTACTACTTAAAGAAAACTTTAAAAAGAGAATGTACAGAAGTTTAACATACATCACCCAGCACTGAAATGACCCATCAGCACAACCAATCCTCTTATATAACCAGACAGACCAGACCAGACCTGCAGAAGGGCCACCTACAGACCGCAGAGTTTGTAAAGAAGCAGGCCAACTACTTCATAACTCAATCCTCTTTCTTTCACCACATAATGTGGAAAAAAAAGAAAACAAAGCTGACTACACTTTTGGCCTGATACTTCTATATATCATGTAAAATCTTATAGATCTTGATTTTGGCACTTCCATGCATGTTTTAGACTTCTGTTTTGCTATATTGAGCAAACCTGACAACTACTTTTTCCAATATTTCAGATATTCCCAACAAAGCTTGGCTGCAAATCAGATCTCAAATCAGATGTCTGACCATATTTCTTCACTTCAGAGGCACCTCTCACATTCGCTTGCTTTGTTCTCTTCCAATTGTCACGATTGTTGTTTTTCTGTTTGTACATTCTACAGCTTTCATTAACTTGGCCTTGAATTTGATCAGTTCTCTGAGTTTCCTGGCCACAAATTTCTGTTACAGTGATGAGGAACTGCCCCATGCCTCGTGGACACACAGCATATATAGGCTCTTTCCAATGTAAATCAACAACAAAGACAAGGAGAAAATAAGGCCATGAATGAAAGCAGTAAGCTAAAAACAAACAATTGAAAAGGAGTTTGTCTTCAGATTGAACCTGGACTCATACCCACAAAACAAAGATGGCTTCTAATTCGACCTTTCATCTAACTTAAGGCTCCCAGTTCTTTCCTAATGGAATCTCATATCATCACGAAAATGGTTGCTTTTATTAGTGGCTTATAGGAACTTCAAAACCCATCAGTTCTTGAAATGTATTCATGAAGGAGATTACATACGCACTTATTCTAAAACCCTGGAAGATGACCAACTCCCACAAATCAAAGATTCTCATGACAGTTCTTGCTTTGCAGTCTCCAGAAGAGCAGTCCAGACCACCTCCTTTCATTATTCTTTTCCCTATATAGACTTAAGGAATTAGCAGCCTGAACCTTTTTAGTTATCCATTCTCAAAGCTCTTATCTACAGGAAAACAACTTCTTTTCCTGTTTTATTACATTTTAAGCACATAAACATGTCTGCCTTTTTCTAACTGATTAAAGGGAGACAGAATTAATTAACACACCAAGGAAATCATAATAAACCATCTCTGAAGCTCTATGTGGATTGGTATCTCTGCTAGTGCCTTTAAATGGAGATTGATTTAGGCCCCATGGAGGATAAATTCTTTAACTGACTCATTTTTTCTGTGTTTCTCTCATGGAGATTTTAAATCTTGTCACTGGCCCTTGCCCTAGGATTCATACACGTCCTCTTTCAATTAGAAAGCAATCAGCTTTCTTCCAAGACCCTTTCCTCCCCTGTAGAGAGAAACTAGGAGAGTTAGCCTGACCTCCATCAGTATCACATCGTCATCTAGTTTGACATACTCATCAAAAGTTCGTAATCTCTTACCTTACAAATTCCTACTAAGTCATATCCTTAGAGAATGAGCTTTACATCTTTCATAACAGTAAATGAAGACATCTGTGTCTGTTAAGGAATTAAAATAATCTTTGACCTTTCAGAAAATAATCAAGGAAGCTTGGGTGTCTTCTCAACTAGTTCCCTCTGGCACTGTCAAAGGTTCATTTCTATTACTCTTAATATGAGGAAACAAGCAAAAAGAATCCCGGATGTCCCCAATGGAAAAAAAATGCATTGGTTAGAGAGTCCTTCCAGGACCTCTGATTCTAGTTTTCATTGCCTATGAACTATTACGTATCTCTAACTTTTTTTTTAAAGATTTATCTATTTATTTATTTATTTATTTATTTATTTATGCAAACAAGCTGGGGTGCAGGTCAGAGGTGTGGGGCAGTGAGAGGATTCATCAAAGACAGAGTAGGGAACAGAACACGCAGATTGACTGAAATACACTGCTGAGGGGAACAGTGGGCAAGGCAGGAGAGGTCTGCTGCACCATGTGGGAATCTCCCTGGCTGGGCATCGAACTCGCGCTGCAGCTGCTGACAGCTCCACGGTGCTGCACTTAACCTGCTGCGCCATTAGGGCGGCCCTATATCTCTAAGTTTTATATAAAACTGAGAGCAAAGCAAAGTAAGTATTGTCGACAGACAAATTCTGTCACCTGCCAATTCAATCGAATTCCCTTCTCCCTGCCATTAGAAAAAGTCACCTTTGATCCATTTGTAAATTCATTTGACATCCCTTTATTCCATAAAAATTTGCACTTCTCCTTGAGTGGTTATGAGATCTGCCTGTCCTCTCATTAATGAGATCAATAAAATATTCAGTATGTGTTCATTTTATTTATGTATGAAAGTCAGTATTTTCCATTTTTGGAAAGATTATCCTTTAACGTTGAAACAAACAATTCCTTAAGCCACTAAAATCAGGACAATTTAAGTTCCATTACTATAGATTTCAAAAAGCATTTTTTAGCTAATAGCAATTTCTCTACATTGAATATTATTAGTTTTAATAGTCACAAATTCTGTTCTATCATGTTTGGTGGTGAATAATTTACTGAGGCAAAATTTCACCTGGAATGTACATGTGCGCTCCTATGTGGACAAGAACATATGAGTTTTCAGTATAATAAGAAGTAAAACTATTAGGTACAGTTACTTTAAGGATCTGGAAAACAGTGAAAACTGTCATTTGGGGACTCACTGATCTGGTGTATGAATATAATTTACAGTAATTTAATACCCTGGATGGAATTAGGGTTTCTGGAGAAAACCGTTCCCATTCTCAGACCTGCCAACAAACAGGCTCCTTCTAACACTATTTACTCTTTCCACAATATACAAATTCACAGTGGACTTGCTATTAAACCAAAAACAGAGCTAAAAACACGTTTGCTTAAAATATGTTTATGGAAAACAGCTAACATTATGTAATGTTTCCAATGATCACAACTTGCTCAAAAGGGAATAGCTTTTCTCACTCCTTTGCCTTCTTTTTAATATAATTCTATTTTTAGGTTTCACAAAATGGAAGGTGAAAACTGAATTTTTCCACACCATGGAAAAACAGTAAACAGAAGGCATTGCCTTAACAATGAAAGAACAATTTGGTAGTGTTCATTTCTCCCCTCCCTACCTGGATTTATAACTCAGTGAGGAATGTTTTTTGGCACTATACAAATATATAAGGTAAATACCCAAAGGTGTTTGTATCAACTAAGCCTATCCATGTGGCAGTTAATGGGCCTACCATGCTTACTTCCTGATATTAGCCTGGTGTTCTTTTTCTACAAACGTTTACAAGGATTTTAGGTTTTTACAATTTTTTTGTCTCTATTAAAATATGTATACAGTTGTCCAAATATTTCAATGATTGAAGTTACTGTCCTTGGAATCTAAATTAGGCTTTCAGCAAATGGCCAGCTTCAAATAAAAAAAAAATCTCATTGGAACAAATGCTCAGTTTTTATTTTCAGAGTCCTTTCTCTGATCATACTTTTCATTACTTAATAGTTTTTATTCCCAAAAGCAACAGAAATTTTTAGCAACTAAGAGATAACACAAGTCAGTCCCATTTGCTCCATTATCTTAGACCTACAGATGGCAGGGGTTGGGGAGAATAGCTGATAAAATATTTCTGATGCTTGACAGTTCTGGGTAATAACCTACAGAGTTGAAATGGAATTACTATCTAGTCTGACTGTTTGGTTATTAGAACTAGTCTAGTCTTTTTGTCATAGTCCCAACAGGGGAGGAGATATGGAGATATGGGGTGGGAGGAAGTCAGGAAACCAGATGAATATATGCCAGGAATAGCGTTACTGAAAAACATACTCACATAAGTTATATAATTGTCTCTATCAAGACTTAGCACAAATAGCATTTTTTAGTGGTGGAATTAATAGACTTGTCAATATGGTAGAAGAGGAGGGCATTAGAAATCATCCAGCAACTTTTAGCACCTATAATGAGGGCTCCTACTTAGTCTGACATCCAGGCATATATGTAGCACAAACAATACACATTTGCAAACCACAAACTTAGGAATAGATTACATTTTGTTAAGTGTTTTGTAATTGGGTGTGTGAAATATGCAATGTATTTTCCCAGCCAAAGGCTCTCAAAGGCCTAATTATTCTCAGGGTTAAGTTATAAAACTAGATAAATAATTGTTTTCAATAGTAGAGAAAACATTGCAAACACATGTTAGTACATAATATATTCTAATGACTTTGGAAACCAACTACCATTTTTAAGGTTCTTTCCTATGTGCTGCTTCTGGGACAGGAAGTCCAGCTTCTCAGCACTGTCAGCTTCCAAAAACATCAAACCTTTTGCTGTGACAGCAAGAGGAGAAGCCTTTGATGTGAAGGCCAGTCGCACACAGCTGACCTGAGCTGGAGGTTTCAGGCTTAAGAACAGTTTCATTGATATATATGGTATCTCTGGTTCTAGCCAACTTTATCCATGACAACCTGAAGCATATAAATAATCATTGACTGAAGTCATGTTTTGGTCTCAGTCCTGCCACATCTTTGTTCTTTATCTCAAGATACGTGGAAATCAGGTTAGAGTTTACACAGGTGAGTGGGCTTCACAAAAGCCCCATTGCCCTTCCCGATGTTCTTTATGGACCAGAGCTCTTAAAGGAATGGAAGCCTTAGTGACCCGGAATATACTGCCTCCATAGCATCTACTTTTTGATCATAAGCTACACTCTGAGCTGGTCTCTCTGATGCTTATTTTAACAACTTTAATGTATGCTGCATGTCAGTTACACAGAGGCACTTGAACATTTTTTGTGCTTTTGACCCCCACATGTTAATTGGGAGTGCATTTTCCAACAGAAACACGGAAATGTGAGAGTAGGGCAGATGAACTGGCACTACCTTAACCATGACATCAAATACTCTTCCAACAGAAAAACTGTTGGGATTCCAAAGAACTAAATAATATCTTTATTTCACAGTTAAGAAATGTCCACATACGAGCAAATATAAACCCACAAAATGTAGTAAACACTTACTATTAACATCCAATAGGGAAGATTAATTTCATGCCAGAGGCACAGAATTGATTTCATTATTTTTATGCACCTCTTTAATATTCTAAATTATGTTCAGCATAGTGTATTTTTAGCTATATGGCTATTTCTATGAATGATAGAAAGTCTTCATTATACCAATTAAGAAATTAAAGTACCAAGTAAATTAGTTCAAATTTTTAATATTAGCATGTATAAAATTCTTTGCAAATATCAGACAAGTATTCTTCACTTTCAAAGTCTGTGAAATCCTACTGCAAGGGAGATTATGTGATCTGAGTCTATTAGATCCCTGAGTCTCAGGGTATGTTTTGAGAGTACGGTTTGCAAAGCACTGTACAAAGGTTAAAAGTTATTTCTGTCTGTAAGATGGATCCATTTTAAAAAGGCATCTCAATGTTGCCAAAATGTTAGATCAGAAATAATCAATTAAATACAATTATTTAATTAAATGACTGCTTTTCCTCACAAAGGAATGAAGGTCTCACTTAGGATGCCTTCACCATCCCTGTGGCTCACATTCTAGCTGAAACGTTAGTAGGTGCTCAAGAGTCCCAGAAGCCAAGAAGGTCTGCGAAAGACAGTAACCATATGAAAAGCATTTGGGGTGGGACCAGGACAAGAGGAAGCAAGCAAACAGGACCGTTGGGTGACCTGCTAAAAAAGGAGTAAGAGGTAAGCTCAGTAAACTAGTCCTAAATATAGGACTAACTTAAAATCAACAAAATGGTAACAGAAAACCTGTGGGAGGTAAAGGCCAGAGACTGTAAATATTGCCATGGCCCTCACATCCACCCCCACACACAAAATCACAAAACAGTGAGTTTAATTCCACACAGGAATGCTTGTGGTTTCTCAAGTAAGTAGCAATCTAGTCAATTTAGGAAAAGCAAAATTCAGTAAAAGCAAAAAGAAGCCTTTCCAAATGGTCTTCAATGAGAAGAACTACTGGTTTCTACCCCATGAAAGGGAATTGAAAGAAAGGTCTCCATCTTGATGTTGGAATCAATCACATAAGAAAAAGGAACTTTTCTTTTTTGCAAAGGAAGAGATTCACACTTCAAGGGACAAGTGAAAATGGAACAAGCAGAGGTGTGACATTGGAAGAATGAGTAGAAGCAAAGGTATAAAGAAATGTGATAGGAACAAATCCAGAGGCAAATGAAAAAAGCAAAGGTAGGTGAAACAGACACAGAGGGCTCATGAGCACTGAAGGGAAAATGAAATTATCTCATGGCAAAAACAGCAGAACTGAGAGGTGACTAATCACCAAGTAGTGGAAAATGTCCACAAGCAGCATTTCTCGGGTTGCTCAAGCGAGCAGGTGCCGCGATGCAGAGAAGCTTCCACCGTTAAACTGTGGAATCAAATCCAGATTCAACTGCTGCTGGAAAGATTTTCACAAACTCAATTTAAATTCACATTCCAGAATGTCATTTAATACGCATGTCAAAAAGGGATATATACATGTATCCATATTCCAGGAATGTAACTGAAAAACATTCTTTCAGATCTAAGGTGTTCCTTTATTTGTCCATTTAGAACTGTGGGTTTCCATGAACTCCGTGATTTTTCCTTAAGATCTCAGATGGAAAATCCCTAATGCAGAGAAAGGGGTGCAGAGTTGCCAGGGCCCAGGAAATAATTCTCCAAATGCATGTAATGTGAAATCTAACCGTATGTAAACCAAAATCATATGAAGAGTCTCAGCTGTTCACCAACAGACCATTTTTTCTCAGTTTATAATGTGCCAGCCCCACTGACTTCGAGACTATGGCGTGTGGAAGCTGTAAGGCTGAGTATAATTTGTTGATAAATGTTCTCATCTCCATGTTTTCCCAAGAGGAACAAAAGCAAAACAGCAGAGCTGAAGATGGAAAGCAGCAAAGACACTAACATGTGTGCCCTGACAGTTAAAAAAGAAAAAAAGAACCAAACAAACCAGAGTTCATAAGGCTAAAATAAGGGTGTCTATTTAGCTCCCTACATTTGTACTTGGTTTAAATAAAACAGTCACCAAGCCCAGAACAACTTCTCCATGAAAACAAAAACAAAGAAAAATCTTGTGATCTGGACACAGTTGCTTTTCAAAATTTTCAGAGTCAGGCTTCTACTCACTAACAGTTTCAGTTTACCAAGAACTTTAAGAGAAAGCAGATGTAACCTAAAATCCAATGACTGCAACAAATACTGTAATTTGTCTGGGATCACAAGCAAGAATCTCAGGTCTGTAAATTTCCCCTCTCCCATCCCTTTGCAGTTTTGATCTGCTGCAAGAAAAGCATTTTTACACTCAAAATCTCTTTTCAGGCTTCTTTTTCTTCCTCTCAAAGTTATATGGAAGGTAAACAATTTTAGCTTAGAAATTAGAGCTCAGTGTTTTCCAAACATACCCACTTACAAGTTTGTCTCTAAAGCCTGTACAGTACATTCGCAAAAGGAAAATTTCCCAGCCCCGCCTGAGGCATCCCTAGGTTCCCTCGGGGGGACCACCCACCCCAGACAGATGAGACATTCCTTCTGCTCCCTACAGTGTCGAACATCAACTGAGCAGAGGCTGCCAACCTTTGGCAAGTTACGAAGAAATCAGAATAGAACTGCAAGGGACTTTGGATTTCTCTCCAAGAGGAAACGCCCACTTTAAAACAGCTGTGGGTTTTTTTTTTTCTTTTTTAACAATTTGCAACCAAAGGTTGTCTAATTCTTTCTGACTGAGTTTTGCAGACCCCCACGTTTTCAGCTTTGGCTTATCATTATCCAGCTAGACGATGGAATTTACCGGATTTATTGAGTCTTTTTAAGTACTGTTCAAACAAATCCAAAAAGTCACCCTCTACTTAGAATAAAAGAAAATAGTGCTTTCTCTCAATGTTATTCACTTTAAATTCCCATTCCAACAATTATTTTTATTCAGATAAGGCATGTGAGGTGATAAGAGTAAAACACAGGAACATGATACTGAGTGGGGTTACCGTTTTTGGTGAATGCTGCTCCAGCTGGCAGCATGAATGAATGAATGCAAAACAAAAGCTTCTGGACTAACAAATTGCCGTTTTCACATTGTTGCTTTTATAGTGTTAGTGCTGAACTGAGACCTCTTATATACCCAATAATTCAGAATTGGTTTTTAAAGTGGTCAGTGAAAGACACACAAAAATTAAGCCCTATCACATAAAGATACAGATACGATATAGCACCACATCATCAATTCCAAGATGAGAATGTGAAGAGAAAAAAGGAAAAAACACAAACAAGAACACATTAGAACAGACCAAAAAAAAAAAAAAGAGGAAGAAAGGGGTATCAATCATATACCCAGACTCCAAATACTAAGTGACCAAGGACATATGAGTGAATTAAAAAGACATGAACTCAGAAATTGAATACTATACAGCTATTAAAAAGATAAACAACTCCCATTCGTGACAACATGGATGGAATTGAAGCAAAATAAGTCAGAAAGAGAAAGAAAAATCAGATGTTTTCACATATATGTGAAATATAGAGAAACAAAACAAAGGGTCAGACAAAAACAAACCCTAGAAATCTGACTATAAAGCTGAGACTATAAGAAGAGGCGGTAAGAAGCAAAGGGATAAGAAGCCCAATGGACTATAGGTGCTTGGGTGAATGTGGTGTGGTGTGGTACCATAAATTTGAAGGAGTGTGAATAAATAACTCTGAATTATACACAGTATTGTGAACCTATGCTGTATTAATTTAAAAAAATGGAATGGAATGGAAAGAAAAATGGTTCTTTACCTACTATATATAGTATTAAGATCTATTACAAGGTCCAAAAGTAAAGCAGAATAGATATTCCAGAAAAATATGAAGAGAAGGAGGAAAGGGACATGCATGCACATGCATGTCCATGTAATCATGTGCACACCATCTTGGTTAACAAGAGAAATGGTATCACAAATTGGCAGAAAGAAGAGAGATACATTACCTAGCTACCAGTGCTAACAAAACTGACACTTTTTATATAAATAAAATTGGATCCCTAACTCATGTACAAAAACACATTCTAGATAGATTCAACATCTACATGTGACAGTCAAAAATCAAATTAAAAAATAAATTTATGGTAACTGCGAGGCTGTCTAAATTTCCACCAGCAGAAAAAGGAGCAACAGAAAACCATGCAGCCCTTCATTCTTTCTACGTCTTCCCGATAGTTTAGAGACTCAGCCACCTTTCTTGTGACCACATATGACAACCATAAAGAAAACTAGCACCTGGGCCTCCCTGGTGGCGCAGCGGTTAAGCACTGCGCTGTGGAGCTGTCGGCAGCAGCGACGCGAGTTCGACGCCAGGCCAGGGAGATTCCCACATGGCATGGCAGACCTCTCCTGCCTCGCCCGCTGCTCCCCTCAGCAGTGTATTTCCTTCGATCTGCCTGTGCTGCTCCCCACTATGTCTCTGGTGAACTCTCTCGC
>PVIJ01010805.1:0-40798 GCA_004024925.1 Scalopus aquaticus | reverse complement strand
AAGTACATGGTCAAGTGAATGACTTGTATGCAAGGTAATAGGACAATGTCCATCACTATGTTCCTGAAAATATCTCCAAATAGACAGAGAGGATGAGTTCTTGAAAATAATCAAAACTAATTCTACAACCATTGGAACATTCAATGGAAGGGCTAAGTGTCAGAAGATTCAGGAGAAAGAGGCCTGAGACAGAGGTTTTGTAGTCATGTAGGTAATGGTGTTAGAGGATAACTCTCTTCATCACCCCTTGTCCAAACTTGGTTCAACTACTGCTAAACCAGGCTCCAATGGCACTCAGAATGGAATCAGTCTCAGAACACATGAGGAAGGCCTGAATCTTATATGTGTGGGAGAGAATAAGGTCAATCTACTAATATCTTTTGCAAGAAGATATTCAAACTCTGTCTCTGGGCACTTTGGATATCAGAAAGTTGCATGCCAACACATTGAAAATGCCACCAATACAATGCTGGGAACAAAACACAGGGTGTAGGTTTAACTCCACAACAGCACAAATGCCATGCAATTGGCTATTCATGACTCAAAAAAGCTCTTTCAGACTTTCTTGTGACACTGAGATATGTCTTCGATTCAGAACTATAATTTTTCCAAACCAAGTTTTGTTCTAATTTTTGCCACTTTTCCTCCTTACCTGAAAAGGTATAAAAGAAAAAATGTACACAACATTCAATTCTAGATCTAAACATAAGCAAAAGTTCAATAACTCAGGGTAAGTTATTGTGAAGTATACTGCAGAGATTATAACAAAAGGGAGATGTGCTTCCATTTTAACACCTTCTTTTTATTTGATTTTTTCGAAAGAAATAAATGCACCCTATAGGTATGTTTCATGTACAGTCTCAGTTCACAAATGAATTAGATCACCTAAAACTACTGAACCTGTGGATTTCTTTTATTCCAAACTTACATGTGAATGGATATATGCTTCAGGCACTTTAAAAATAGAACTGAACTTTAACTGCCTCTTAGAACAAACTTTGAAGGACTCATGGTTCAACAAAGGAAAGTTCAAATAATAAAATAAGCATATATACAGTATGGCAATAAGCGTCAATAATATTTTAGGTTATATTATTTGGGTCTTGAATTATTCTTCAGCATCGGTACAGATTGACTTGCTCTAATAATGAAATAACTTGTATTTTACTGATGAGAATTATATTCCTAACACACAACACACACACACATACACACACACTCACTCACTCAGAGACACAGTGACAGAGACACAGGACAGAGAGAGAGAGAGAAAATAAATAGTTCCTTCACGCCACGCTATCTCATAAACACAAAACATACCCCAGGTATCATTAATGAAAGGCTTAAACTTTAAGGAAATCAATGGTTGGCAGAGTTTAAAAAAAATAGCTAAGTTTAATTACAAATGTCTACCAGTAACATCTCAAAATTAACAGCATGTCAGGCTGTCTGACACTAGCCAAAAATCACTACAGTAGACACCTTAAGAGATGGTGTGATCAGTGTTTCAGCAACTGTACAATATATGTTAGAATCACTTTACTTGCAGTGAAACAAAGGGAGATCAGATTGATTATAGGAATGTGTTAAAAAATTAAAGAAGAAAAGAAAAATAGCCTTAATCATGCAAAGCCTGTGGACTTACGGGGTTTTCCTGAATTAAGATTAATTTCTGAAATCTTCAGTTGCTACATGACTATTGCTATTGATTTGGATGTGTTCATCTTTTATTTCAAACCTATTCAATCAGTTCTGTGATTAACAGCATATTCTCCAGGGCTGTTCCTCTATTTTATGACATCTTAACTTATCTTCCTAGAAAAAGAGAAAAATATTAGGATGCAAGACTTTCCAAGGAAGAACAAAAACATGAAATAGGAACCAGATGTGTTCATTGAGAATCCTTCATGTAAGAAAATACGGCTTCAAAAGAGTAAAGACTGATTTCAATTAAAAAGCAGGTGCCCTTCAGATTTATAGATCTTAGGTCTTTCTCAACAAAAATTTTCATTTGGAAATCATAAGAGTTGAATGGTAAAGGTAGTTGGTATCTAGCTCTGAGGCATTTATTTTCAAAAATCTTCCACTAAATCCAGTTTATGGACAGAAGTATAATATCCAGTAGGCAGAATTTTCTCCCTAGTGTATTTCATTGATTATAAGATGCATACTTCAACACCAATGAAACTTCCATACATCTTAAAACTGTCAGCTGTAATCAACTCTAGTCCTATGGAGGTCTGACACAGTCCCATTGTTTGTGCAAACACAAATTGCTACACAGATTCATATTTTCACATATTTGTATCAAAATATATCCTGCAGTTTTTGTAAGTTTAAAGCAATAATACCACAGGACAAGAAAGCACTGCCATCGTTTAAATGGTAGCCTTTTGCCCCTCTTCTTTAGTGCTATATTATGTTTCTACCTTTCTCAAGGCACACAGATTCAATGAAATCAAACAGAATATAATCCACATAAATACTACTTGTTGATGAACTGGGGATTCAAGCTGTCTAACTGAATATAAAGCTTCTCCACTGTCCATCTTGGCCCCACACATAGAATGTCAATGATATTTACCAGGCCTTTCCCTCAGTAGCTACTACTTGTAACCTGCTACTAGAAATAAATTCTTTGTGATGTCCCAAACATCTGCTCTCTCTATTGCCCTAAGTATTTTTTCATGCTTTCTCCCATGAGGACTCACCCTCACATTGTCTTGGATTCTGAACCTTTATCCATCCTTCAAAGATCATGTCAAATACCGCTTTCACTAAGTAACCATTTCTAATCTCTGCAGCTAGAATTGCTCGAACTCTCACTTGCTCCTCTTTGTGAAAAAATCCAAATATTATGTCTGTAGCATCCATATCTGAGAAGGTACAAACCAAAGGCCTAATATCAGATATCAGTTGGTGAATCTAGATTTTGTTAGTTCATATCACATTTTAATTTTGTTCATTTTTAACATGAACCAACATTTTTTAAGAAGTTGCAAAATCCAATCTTCCAAATATTGGATACCCAGCTCCTTAGATGTTTAACTTCACAATCCTTGCCTTATCCAACTAAGTTTGGGAGTCTCTACACATTAGAAATTTTACGTTAAGAGATCTCTGTAGACCTGTATTATTAGTAGGTACTTTGTAAATGAAGGTGGCGATTAATATGTACCCAAAAAAAGTATTTGGGTAACATTACAGCTTTGGGGAATGCTCAGTAAAATTCTTATTTAAACAAAAACATCTTCACTTACATAGAACTAAGTTATATGTAATGGAAATTGTGGTAAACTTTGTTTTACTTTATTAGGCAGGTTGTTTTGTATTTGTGTTGCTGTATATTCAAAGAGAGGCTAAAAATCAATAAAAAGCTTTTGGGGGGAATTTCTATAGCAATAACAACACTACAGTTTGTCCAAATACATACTATAAATATTTTGAGGGTTCTGGCAACCAGTGGAGTTAATGTTTCTTAATTCTAAATGAAATTTAACAGAAAACCAACAACAACTTAGGAACATGCCCTTAAAAAGCATTTAGTCCTTCTCTAAGTTTAGGTCAGTTCAACAGACCTGGGCACCTATTGCATCATGTAGACTTGGAATATTAAAAGGAAGAAATCATGAACAATCACAGATTTAGAGTACATTGCCCCTGGATTGAGAGTACATTTATTTTCCAAAAGAAATCATATAAAATGCATTATTTAACACTCCAAAATTCTCATTGAAATCTCTTCCTCAGTAAACACAGTGAATATTAGTCACCTTGGCCAAACCTTTATTTGTGGGATTTTCCAAGGCTACTTCAAAGAGTTATAAAGCTTACTCAAGGGGTTTAAGAGTAATAGAAGGAGACTGGAAAAAATCTCCATAACCGTGTAGTGCAGTAGTTCCCTAACTGTGGTTCCCAGACCAGCAGTGGCAGCCTCCTCTGGGAACATGTTAGGAAAATTCTCAGGTCTTACTCCAAATCCACTGAATCAGAAATTCAGGGTTTGGGAGGCACAGCAATCTGTGTTTTAACAAATCCTCCAGGTGATTCTGATTCACTGCAAGTCTGAGACAGTGATAGGGCACCATCCCCTACAAGCTGCAGAGAAGAACCTTTATAAGGCATTCGGACAAAACGAGACTAAACTGGGACTAAGCCACAAGTTTCCTGTTGCACAATCAAATATTTTTCTATCATAGCAAAACACATATATATTATTTACCACTCAGCATCAATGTATAAATATAATTTCGAAGCACATGTAAAAATTTGGGGAAAAATACTGATTTGAGATATTTTCATTCCCTCTATTTTCCTTTTTAATAAGTTTGAATCTCATTGGAGATTAAGATATTTAGGAAAATTAGCCAGTTTATTACTGAAGAGAGAAAATGCCACCACCTGGGCTTGAATCTCAGTATATACATATCAAAACAAGGTACACAGTAGGCATTATACTCCATGTTCACTTCTTTACTTCTCTGTCTGCTCCACTAGGCTCTAAGTTTCGTGAGGGCAAGCATTTATCTTTGTTTACTTCTGGATCCCAAAATGCCTAGAAAAGCTCGCATACAGAAGGAACTCAAAAGTCATACAATCTGACATGCAAGGAATAAATTAATTTAAATCTGATTTGTACTATTTAAATCTGATTTGAACTTTGGTGGGGGGAGGTCTTTTCTTCAACTCTGTCATAAGCTATGAGACTCAGCCTTAAATAATTTGTAAACTCACATCACTTAATATGGCATGATGTACCTTACTGACTGACAAATATCTTCTGTAACGGGCCAGAGAGTAAATATTTTAGCTTTGCAAGACATATGGTCTTATTTTAACTACTCAATTCTGCCTTCACAGCATGAAAGCAACCACAGAAAATATGTAAATGATGTCTGGAGATGTATCCTAATAAAACATTATTTACAAAACAGGCAGTGGGCAATGTGATTTGCCAATCCCTTATTAAGCCAACAACACTAACAATTATTACAGCTTTATATTTTAAAAACTAAGTGAAGATACAAATGAAAAGTTAGAAGCAAATTTCAAATCATTAACACGAGAGCATGCTAATGTTTATGCCCTTTAAAATCTAAATCACCTAAAGAAATGAAAAATTATTGGGGGAGACATCAATATTGCATCAATATTTATTTTCTCTAAGTTCAATAGCATAAAGTTCATTGTATCTTTATTTTTTTAAAATACAGAAATGTAGTCAAGTTGGACATTAGTAAAAGCTGTCTTTTACAACTCAATGACCTTATACAACTTGGGGGCAATGATAACAATTGGAAAAATGACCAATGCTTTACAAAATGCAAATTTACTAAACACAGGGCTAAATTTATCTTCATAACCTCTTAAAAGGCGTTAAGAACAAACAAATACATCATTTTATACATTGCTTTTGAACAAAAGAATACTTGCTTTGCCATTACAGCCACAGGAAAAAAGATCTGGCCCAGTACCACTCTGTGTGGTCCCGTGAACCTCAGCAGCTGACATGAATGACCATAAATCACTTGGCTCTGTTGTTGGGGAGCAAATCCTTTGGAAATAGATGGAAAGGAGAAAGCCAAGAGCTGAAAGTCACCTTCTCAAGCACTACTGCATTGCCAGAATCAGTTATTGTTATTGGCATTCACTTTTTAAAGAGAGAATATTTTGCTGCTGTTGACATATCAATTGACTTTAAATATTTTCTTTAGTGAGTTTTATGAGCTGAGAACAAATTTTCCCCTCCACCCCTTTTTATTAAATGCAATCACTGAGAGTCCAGGTACATGCACGCTGCACTGGAAAACAATGCCTTAATATATTCACGGCCTAGTTTAGGAAAGGGAAAGGATACCCCTCTCTGCCACCTCACTCCTGCAAAGTCACAGCAAGAAACCAAGAACAGCAGAGTGAGAAACAGCCATCCCATCTCAGCTGAGATCCTCTGCAGCAAACCTAGGAGCTCATCTCTTCATTCATTTTACCTCTTCCCCATGATCATACCTCTGTGAAATTTTAATTAAGGAAGAAGGTAAGACTTTTTCTTGCCCCATCCTCTTTGGCAGAAGGAGTGGGAAAGCAAATCTGTAGAGACAAATTTATTGTCTAAAAGATTAGAGTTGCTTTACTTCTCAAAATGCTGACAGGCTCCATAAAACCAGTCATATGAAAACATTTGTAAACTATGAGGTACCTCACAAATGTTAATACATTTCAGTACACTGTTTTCTGGGTCTTTGCCAGTATGTGTAAATCATAATATTGAATGTAGTTGTCACACTGTACAGACACAAGGAGAAAAAACAAAGTTGGGGGGGTGGGGGCGGAAGGGAGGAGAGCTTAAAATAAATAGATTAACTGTTGTCCATATCTTACTAACTACTTTTCACAAACCTTCAGAGGCACGAACCAAATGAAACAGCTAATGTGAAGAGCTATAAAAATATGACAAAATTATCTCTAGTCTATCTGGTTGCAAAAAAAAATAGCATTTGTACATAATTGTTTCCACTTCTCTCTGTTCCCATTCATGTGCCTAGAACATCTCTCTCCAAAGTAGAACACAATTATGGGAAAACAAAAACATTAGTACTGCAACACTAGTATAATATGAAGTAAAAATGGAAGGGGACAGAATAACAAGTCCCATCCATCCCACAAATATTTCCACATCCTAATTCCCTGGGTTCTACGAATATCACAGGTACAGACAAGGAAGGTTGTAGACGGAATTAACCTAGGGAGATTATCCTGGATTGTCCAAATGGGACAAATACAACCACAGGATCCTTAAAAGTAGAAGAGATCTGAGGTGAGAATCAGAATAAGATGTGACTATAGAGAAAAGACTTTAAAAATGGAGAAACAGGGCCAGGAGCCAGGGAATGTGGGTGACCTCTTAGAGCCAAATAAGTGGCCTCTCAGAGCCTCCAAAAGAGAACACAGTTCTGCTGACACTTCGGCTTTAGCTCAGTGAGACCTGTGTTGGAATTCTGACCTACAAAACCATAAGATAAAAAGGTTGTGCTGTTTCAAGCCATTAAGTCTGAGATAATTTGTTACAGCAACAATAGAAATCTAGCACACTAAATGTTTCAGATATATTAATTCTTACAGAATCCTGTGAAGCAGGTGTGACTATTATTCCCACTTCACAGATGAAGATACCATGGCAAGTTAGTAACTTCCCCAATGTCACAGAGCTGATAAGGGGCGGAGCCAGAATTCAAACTCAATCCCCAACCCCACAGTCATCATTTTCATACTCTGAAAGACAGAATGCAGTATACACAAATATGGACAGCCCTACCCTGGGGTTAAAATCTGAAGTTTTGCAATGGAAAGTCACTAAAAGAAGAGCGTCACTGTGTGGTTAAAGGAAGTAAAATGGGCTGTTAAAACATTCAATCAAGAATACGGATGTAATTGAATCGGTCGTAACAGAGACAAGAGAAAACCTAATTTAAGACTTGACTGAACCTGTGGAAACAGACCAATAAAAACACTTTAGTAAGATCTCTCAAAATTAGTCAATCTTTCTCATTTCTTCCAGACTATTCAATCCCATCCATTTACTTAATTACCTTCCTTTCCATGGTTCAGTTCCTCCAATACCCCTTCTCACCTTTCAGTGCTCCCTCACTCCCCAGTGTCTTTGCCGTGACTTCCTGCATCAATCCTTCTCCTTGAACCTGGTCAAAGTGGATATAGCACTGAACATCAGATGGAGCTATCTGAGTCTGACAAACAGGGACTTGTCAACAAACGGCCTCCTACCCAAAATAAGGATAAAGACATCAAACCATAAAAAGTTCAGCAAGGAATTAAAGATTATGTGCTTTTCCCTCAGTGGTGAATTAAATAAAAGAATATTTAAACAATAAACAAATAAAAGGAGATTAGCTGTCATTTTACAAAAACTGATCCTATTAAAATTTAAGCAATATTGGTTAAGAAACAGCTTCTGCCTTAAACAGCACCTCACTCATTGTATCTGGGTACCAGTTTAGTCCTAAACAAAGCTTTAAAGCCACACATTACAAATGTCATTAAGCAAAACATCTTTTTTTAATTACATCTTTTAACAAATGTATGGCTTCATCAGGTGTTAGCTCAAAAATAAATTTTTCCTTGGCAGGAAAATTGGGAAAGGGTATATGCCAGAACATTGAAAGAATTTATTTATTACACTTCAACAGAGGCATTAAAAAATGCTTCTATTGTGTTTAAAAATTTAACATTTCTATCACAAAATAACAGTATTTTCTCAATGAGCAACTGAAATATTTATTTATGGTTAAGTGAACAAAATATTAATTTAAGAATATTACAGCGCATGCTATCACTCAATTTTTTAACAGTTCACTTATAAATGCAATATAATTAAACTCAACAAAAAAAATGATTTTGAGATAATTATTCACCTAACACCTTGAATAAGCTAAATTTTTCTGGCTTGGTTTATTAGGGTAGCATTAAGGAAGAAAGGCATTTTTGTGGCATGAATATTTCACAGCAGAGATGATACTCAATACCTGCAGAGTTTTGTTGTCATGGGGACCATCTAGGAGAAACCATCTAAATGCCAGAATTTCAAGCTCCTTCAAACACTGCCTTCAAGTCTGACTTCACTTATAACTTGAAAATCGAAACTAGTAACCATTTTTATTTTTAAAAAGTTTATAACTCATCTGCTTAAATGAAAAAAGTATTGACTTCACTTTTGAAAAGTCTTCATTTTCCTTTCCATGAAAAATTCTTACACTCGTGAATACCAACCTGGGGGATTCGGCTGCCTAGCAAGTAGCCATGGAAACAGAAGTACACACTGCGAGCCTGCACCAAAGCTAGCATGATAAGGCCATAACCGAGACATTTGGCATATGTTTTTACAGCTGCTGTCTCCTTGTTTTATTTCTGTTGGTATTTTAAGAGAAGTCCAGTTAACTTTATCTTTTGCTTCAAGCTGAAATGAAAATTACCACCAAGATCTCAGAAAGTTTGCCAAGCAAATGGTGAAATTATATGGTATCAGAGAAAAAAAAAAAAAAGAACTTCAACCTGGGGAGAAAGGAAGAGGCCTTGATTCCCAATTAGCTGGCAGCATTTACGTATGCCACCTTACCAGCTCAGGTTTCTTTGGCATAGAAGACTCAAACTAGCCCACACAAGGGTGACTGCCAGACTAGTACAAGAGTCTTGGAGATGATATTTTCTTAGAAATAATATATCACAAGGTTTCCTTCATTTAGCTCCAGGCTACCTTAGTTTTTGCCTTTCTCCAACTACAGTTTTCTGGGAACTCTGTTTTCCAGCCACACTGACCTCCATGTCATTCCACAAATAAGCTGTGTGCCCCTCTGACTCCCCTCACCTACCAACTACCTGCATATTCTTTGAGCCATCACCCTACAAGGAGTCTATAAAACCATGACCAGTTCCTAGTAAAAGTGACTTAAGAATTGAATTGATACAATCATTTTATTCATATTGCTTATTTGACATTTACGCCACCAGGGTATTCCAGTGTCTAGCTCACTTGTCTGCAACAACATTGCCCATTAGAGGAGGGGTTTGACTCTTAATCTCGATGGTAACAGCGACAAAGAATGGCAGAAAAGTAAGGCGCATCAACTGCAATCAACCAAATATCTAGTAACACTGAATTAGAAACCATTAAGCATATCAAGTGAAAACTGTATGAGACAGAGAACTAGAACAGGCTTTCATCTGAAATCATACAGATAATGATGGCAAAGTGAGCAATTTCTTTAGAATGGCACTGAGATATAATGATTCAAAGACAGGGACATTTATTGATGAAGGAATTTTTTAAATAATTCATAAGAACTAGTGAGAATGCAGTTCTTTAAAAAAATAAAATCAGAGGTCTTTTTCCCCTGAGATTTTCTCCAGACAACTTTCTGACAATACAAAGACACACAAAATGAAACATGACACTTGGGCGTGAAGTAATGATTATGTCTAGAAAAAAAAATCCCAAGTGTTCAAAGTGACGACGTTAGCAGTTTTGGACATCAACCTAGGAACTTTTCTTTAATGCCATATAAAACTGAATATCCAAACTTTAATGGTCCATTTTATAACAGAAAAAGTTACAGTTCTGTCAAGTTCAAGAATTTATCTTTCATTTTGTGGAATTCCAATTGCTTACTGGACATCTCCACTGAGCACCTCATGTGCAACAAGTCCAAACCTCAAATGACTGTCCATTCTGATCCCACACGTACAAAAACAAAATTGCCCTTTGCTCATGTTTACTATTTCAGTGAAAATGCCAGCAATCATAGTAACTCCAACCAGAAGCTTCAAGGTTAGTCTTATTTCATAGCCACAAACCTTAGATTCAACAATTTCAACAGGAAAACAGCATCACATAAAACAAAAAATTTTGGGTTTAAACATAAATATATTTAAATACTTTAAATATTTTAAATATATTTAAATATATTTAAACCATGACCAGTTCCTAGTAAAAGTGACTTACTAATTGAATTGATACAACTATTTTATTCATATTGCTTATTTGAAGTCTGGGCTTAAATATAAAAAGCTTCCTCCTAGTTATAAAATCCTTGAGCAAGTTAATCTTATCAAGTCTCTTTTCCAGTTGCAAAGTGAGGGTATAAAACCTCTCTCAATATAAGTCTTATAAGAAGTTTCTTTAAAGTAAACCAGGTAAGGGCCTCCCTGGTGGTGCAATGGGTTAAATCTCAGCACTATGAAGCTAGCTGCAGTCACTGCAGCACAAGTTAGATCCCTGGCCAGGAAGCTTCTCACAGGGCACCGCAGACCTCTCTAGCCTCCCCCGCTGCTCCTCTCAGCAGTGTACTTCAGTAGATCCACCTGTTCTGTTCCCCTCTCTGTCTCTGGTGAATCCTCTCACCACCCCACACCTCTGGCCTACAGCCCAGTTCTTGTATGCATAAATAAATAAATCTTAAAAAATAATAATAAAGTAAACCAGGTAAAGTAAAACAACCTATATTGCTCACTTGGAATTTCACAAAACATATTCAGATTAAAGGAGATAATAAATAATATAATTAAAGCTAAAACTATGCTTAACCTACCCTTTCCCAATTTATTTGACTGTAGCAGCCTTTTCCACAGGTCACTAAAATACACTGACATTTCTTCTTTTTAAAAAAATGTGAAATACTAACTAGTTCAGGGGGCTGTCATGAGGTTAAATTTCGTGTCCTATCATATACATCCCATATATATTAACACCCTTTCCCCTTCTGCAAATCAATTCTGTTGCCTAAGTCTTCCACTTCTAACCTCTCTTGTTCCTAGTTCTGTCACTACAGTTCATCTGCCATCTGGATTATTTTCGAACCTTCCAACAATTCCTCTATTCTCTCACCTATTTAGCTCATTTTCTACCCAGAAATCTTTCTAAAATACAAATGTTAACACTGCTTTCCAGGTAAAGAACAAATTTCTTAGTTAACACGCCCTTCTCAGTTTGGCCCCAAATCCTTTGTCTAATATCTTGACACACCCTCCCCCATGTGAGGCCACTCTTGCTCGGTTCTGGGGGATAGCACTCACACTGTAATTTCATATGGTCCCAGGAACTAGTTTCTGACTTGTACTGAAATAAGTGTACTTTCAGGGCTCTGCCTTTTCACGTGTCACTCTGTTGGTCTATAAAAGTCGCCCCACACCCGTCCCTTTCTCCACCTGGCAAACAATTCATCCTTCAAAGCCAACCCAAATGTCACTTCTTCTATGAGGTCTTCCAGAATGAGTTAGTCACTCTCTCTGTGGATTTTCATTGCCCTTTTTTCTCAACTCTGTCCTGGGGAGCTATTAAAACTAGGAACGAAAGTGAAAAGATACAAGCAGTGATTTTAAAACTAATAATTCCTAGAGTTTTTTTCATCAAAATCCAAGCCACTGCTTTTGACTAAACAGACACATGCAGAAAAATCCAGGGAAATACTGCTAACTCAATATAATCAAATAAATTCAGAGTCATCCAAATTAACGAGACCTAATTTCACTTTGAAATACCTGATGGTGTCTGACAACTTCTAAATGTCAAAGGAGTTTCAGGAAATGGTCAAAAATGTTAAGACATTTAATTTTCCAGGTTACAATTTCTTTTTTTATTTTTAACGGAGGTTATATTGGGGAACAGCCATTAGGTATCACCACTATAGGGCACCCACCACCAGCTCACCCATATTCCACCACCGAAAAACTTACCCCCTTGGTGTTTCAGTTCTGTAGTCAGCTATTAAGGGTAAGTTTTTCAACATGTCTTTATCTATTAATTTACTTTACAGTCCACATATTAATGACACCATCTGGTATTTCTCATTCTCCTGCCTGACTTAGTTCACTTAGCATGAGCCTGTCAAGTTCCATCCATGTTGTCACAAATGGCGTGAGTTTATCTTTTTTGATGGCTGAGTAGTACCATTTGACTCAGTAATCCCACTCCTAGACATCTACCCCCAAAATTCAAAATCACTAATTCAAAAGGAAACTTGTACTCCCACGTTTACTGGAACACTATTTACTATAGCTAAACTGTGGAAACAACCTAAGTGCCCCAGAACAGATGAGTGGATCAAGAAGATATGATATATACAGAGAATGGAATACTACTCAGTGATCAAATTATAATTTCTACATTGTCTTTTCCTTATACATGTGCAAAGCTTTAGAATTTATTGAAAAATAAACTTTCACTTCATAAATTAACCTGGAAATTGGGAAATAACAACACATGCTATTTCAGGCACTAATCATAACAACAGCAGTTACCATTTCCTGGGGGATAGCACCAAGACTGCTCCAGGCACTACCCACAGCTTCTTACATTTAAATCCTGCAGCTACCCCATCAAGGAGGATTCGTCATTGCTACTTCATAGATAAGGACATTGGTCACAGGGCTTCAGTGAATTAAACCAAATATTACCAGAGAGGACTCAAATCTAGATCCTCTGACTTCTTTGCCCATGCACACACATCCTAAAGGCTACAATATAGTACCACAAAGATAGGGTGATTGGATGATCTCTCTGCAGAGCAAAGAACCAATTAAGTTCTTAGGGGCAGCCTTCTTTGACCAGGAGGAATTATCACGAGCCATTCATCTACGATTATATGTGAATATCTTGATGTGCTGAAATAAATTATCAAAAGTATTTTGATTTCCTCATAAAGTAACTATAAAATTCCTTAAACATAAAAATATTATAATTTGACAGAACTGTATCCGCAATCTAAGGAAGATCACTTCATAATTACATCGTGAGAGGTGAGTCCAAAAGGAAAAGAATGTAAAATAGGAACATCAAGAAAAAATAATAATCACCCACTAGGTAATTTCTCCCATGGTCTTGAGGCCTGGTGATGATCAGGGTGGATGGACCTAGGAAGCTTGTATGGGAAGGAAATGATCTTGCAGTTACGGTATACCAGAACCATGCCTCTGTTTGTGCACTGGTGGCAATCCAGCGTTGGCTGCCAGGCAGGTATTGTGATGCCCAAAGGTCTATGATTGGAAATATTACAGGCCTGGGAGAGAATTCATTAACATTTCTTACAGAACCACATGAACCTGAATATCAAATATATTCCATTCCACATATCATTGCAACTATTTTCTGGTAGACACACTAACCAAAAACAAACAAACAAAAAAGAAACAAATCCTTTCATCTTAAATAAGAGTTGGCAATGTTAGTGTTTCATGCAAAGCTAAAATTATACCAGTGAAAATTGACTGAAAATTTCTCTCTGCTACCATCATTTGATAATTTTGTATATAATGCTTTGGAGGGGAGGGCTCTATTTTTGGTTTAAAAGTTATCTAAACTGTGTCAACAAATAACCCATAGTTCTCCCAAAGACAATTTATTCAATGTGACATATACAAATCCACTTTAAGCATAGTCTTAATTTTAGATGTAGCCTATCAAGAAGTAGCAACCTTTTAATTTACAGTTGGCTCTTGAACAACATGGACTTGAGCAGTGGGCCCACTTATATGTGAATTTTCTTGCAAATAGAGGACATAAACTTATGATATTGACAAATGCAACACAGTGCCTATGACCTTTCTTAACATTTACTTTTCCCTAGTTTACTTTTAAAATGCAGCATTTTACAAATACAACATACAAAGTATGTGCTATTTACGTTATCCGTAAAGCTGCTGGTCAAAGTAGGCTATTAGTAATGCTTTTGAGGAGTCAAAAGTTAGACCAGGAATTTCAACTGCACAGGGATTGCCTTAGCCCTGTCCTACTCAAGGGCCAACGTTGTTTGCATTTGTTGAATAAAGCCACCTTCTTAAAAACCAAAATAAAGTGGCTGTAACATAGTGGATGGATGAGAGTAGAGCAAGAATGGAGACCCAGAGAATGGGATTACTGAAGTCCAGGTGTCAAGGGAAGTCAGCTGACAAGGGTGCTGGGGAAGAAAATGGGATGAGAGTGGAGCTAGACAGATAGGAGGTGGTGGCCACTGAGGGTGCTGATTTGATCTCCCTGTAAAAGAGAATTTGCAGTCCAAGAGGGTAGTGAGTATTGTTTTCACTATTCAGGATCCCCTGTGGTTCCACATAAATTTCAACAACGCCCACTCTATTTTTTTTTTTGAAGAATGTCACTGAAACTTATATAGAGATACAAACAGGTAAAGCTATTTGCACATTATACATCTGACAAGACTAATATCTAAAATCTAACCCCCAAAAAAACAAACAACAAAAAAACCCCACAACTCATACCATTTAATAACAAAATATAGCCAATAAAAAAGGGCATAAGAGATAAACTGACACTTCTCCAAAGATGTACAGATAACCAATAGACACATGAAGAAAAGTGTTCATTATTAGGGAAGTGCAAATCAAAACCACAATCAAAGACCACCTCACACTAATGAGAATCGCTGACATGAAAAAAAAAAAAACCCTGGAAACAAGAGTTGGTAAGGGTGTGGAGAAAAAGGAACCCTTACACATTGCTGGTGGGAATGTAGACTTGCCCAATCCCCATTGAGAACAATATGGAGGTTTCTCAAAATATTAAAAGTAGGTCTACCATGTGATCCAGCAAACCCACTCATATGTATCTACCTGAAGACTCCAAAAACACTGATTTGAAGGGATATATATCCCCCTGTGGTCATTGTAGCTCTATTTACAATAACTAGATTACGGAAACAACCTAGGTTGTTTTCTAACCCAAGGACAGATGAGAGGATCAAGAAGTTGTGGTCTACATACACAATAGGATACTATTCAGCTATTAAAAAAATGTTGAAATCTTGCCATCTGAGATGGAATTGGAGGGGATTATGCTAAGTGAGGTAAGTCAGAGGGAGAAAGGCTACCAGATAATTTCCCTTACATGAGGAATATAAGGGAAACAAAATAAGGAAAAAGACAAAACTAAACCAAAACAAACTCTAGAAATCTTACTGTAGAATTAGTGTGTCAGAGGAGAAGGGTGGAGAACTGGGAGCTAAGTGGGAGGAAGCCCAGTGAACTGTGGTGGATGATCACGGGTGATGGGGGTGGTATACTAACATACATCTGAAGAGGTGTGGTTAGCAGGGTCTCCACTGTAGTACCTCCAAGTTTTGCCCTGGTTTGTGGGACCAGATGCCCCTCTTCCTGAGCAGCCCCCAGTCAGCATCTTAGCACAGCAGCATTTTAGAACCTTACAATTTCTGTTCAAAATAGAATTTCTCTAGCAGGCAATTTTTGCCCAAGTGCTGTCACCTGAGACATTATTAGATGTGCATCTTAGTCTGAAGTTCTCCTACCCAAATCTTGTCCCCCCAAATCCTCCTTCCCACACACACTTTCTTTCACAGGTGTCAGATGTGAACTGAATCGGGCTCTACCCTGTTTCTTTCACAGACATTCATTCAACTGACAAAGTGATATTTAACAGGCAGACTCAAGGGTATTTTGTGCCTGAAGAATGTGGAGTAGAAGAGAGAGAGGGGTCATGATAACTCCTGAGATTCTGGCTTGAGCATCTGAAGTTAGAACACTAAAAGGAAAACAAATTTAGGGAGATCAAGAGCTCTGTTTGGGTCAGGCTATGAAAGAAGTATCTATGTGAAACCCATTTTCACCTAGCCACTGAAAAGGACAGAGAATACAGTTTGGGACACAGACTGAAAATTCAGGCATTTCTTCCCAGCTCAACAATATTCATTGATGATCCTGAATACTTCCCTTCACTCTGAAACTCACTTGAGAGATGGCTGATGTAATGCATGGGATTCAGAATATAAAAGGCACAGGCTTGAATACCAGCATCTACCTTTTGCAGAGTTTTCTAATTACCAAAGCGGGTGGTGGTGGTGATCCTTGCCTAGCAGGGTGGCTGTGAGCTAAGAGAGTAACTGAGATACAGCAGGCACTTAACCAAAAAAAAAAAAAAAAAAAAAGCTTATTTTTATTCTTTATGCTGTCTCAGGAACACATTTGTTAGGGACAAGTAATGCTAACACCTTTATTAGATGCCAAATAGACCTATAAATACATATAGTAGGGTTTAATAAAAAATGTTACAAAGGCACCCTACCCCATAAAATTTGGTTGGCATCAAAAGGCATTACCAGTGTATGGCATGTCACAATTGAAGGTACCTCCACCAAGTGACAGCAAACATACTGAGGGGGTTTCCAATAACTCAGACATGAAGAAAACTCTATGGCATCCAAACAGGAGACTGTATGTTCCAATGTCCTGATGCAGTCAGAAATAAACCAGCCAAGACAGTATCATATCACATGGTAGATAATGCATGTTTAGAAGGAACTCTTATTTAATTGGTTTATTATTTTTTATAGAACAAGAAAAACAAAAAAGCCATTACTTCTGCATAAGAATGGCTCCACTATATCCCCATAGTATTTTTTTACTGTCTACCTTTGTCACTGTGATTTATTTCCTGGAGAAATAGAATTTGTGTAGCAACTAGTGAGGGAATGAAAATTCAATCTATAAGATCTGCTTGACAGACAGTTACAGAAACCAAATCTGCTTGCAGATGTGGAAATACACATAGATGATTGTTTCTGTACCCTCATACCACAGACCATGTAGTACTCAGCCTTCCCAAGATGTTGATTTAATATTTAGACAAAGAAAATAATTTCTAGATGTGCCAAAAGGTCAAGTAATACCTGAAGTTGCTGCAACAACTTGGCAGCCAGTTTGCTTGAAAAAGAAATTTTTTCCTATGAAAAATGGATCATCTGCCTCTTCAGTGAGAATGTTTAATTTTACTTTTCTCAGCGAATATAAAGTCACCGCAGACTTCCTGAAAATCCAAACACAATTCTGAAGCCCTAAAATTATGATGACAAATAAATATTTCCAATTCACTTCAGTATCAAGTTAAATGAAGAAAACTGTTCAAGATTTCCCAAATCATAATCGTTCCCCTTCAGCCAGTTCACATGTACAGTAAGCAGAAGCACAGTATTTATCAAGTCCATATGGCCACTTGGTAATATTAGCAATTGTGTTTAAAACAAAAATAAACTCAACTATGTCAGCATTTCAGGAATTTATAGCCAAAGACCACAGTCAAAACATGACAAAAATCTCATTCTAACCAAAAGTATTTTCAAACTTCTCCAGAATGAACATTTTTATCATAATGATCACAGACTCTGAAGAGTTTAATTAAACACTGGCACCTGGACGGAAACAGTGACCTAAAGTCCTTAGCAAGCCAGTAAGTCACAGAGAGGGGTGTTATCTGATAGTTGCAGATAAGGAGGTGTAAAGGAGCATCCGAATAAATAAAACAAGCCTGCCTACATGTTAAAATATTTCTCATTTTTATCTAGCCCACTATGCAGTTAGTGACAACAAAGATTTTTCCTAGGGGGTGGTAGTGTAACTTACACTAAAGCAGAGATTAATACAAATCCCAAAAGACGTAGCTATTGTGTTCCTATTTTAGAGATGAGGAATCTAGGGGTTTACAGGGAGCCCACTGTTTCACAGCTAGTATAGCTGAGCCAGGAGTCCAATATACAGTCTGGATCAAGACACCATGCACCTGACCTAACCCTGTACTAGTATGAAAGATCTTTAAAACAGAAAACAAAGTGCAGTTGATCCTTGAACACAGGTTGAGCAGCACATCCACTTATATGTGGATTTTTTCTATTAATGGATTCTGCATTTACAGAGTCAACCAACTGCAGATGTCAGGTGGTTGAAACCGAGGACGCAGAACTCTTGTGTACAGAGGACCAACTATTCATCACATGCAGGTTTTCAACTTGATGGGAAGATGGTTGCTGCCCCTTCCTCAGGGTTGTTCAAGGGTCAATTTACTTCCAAGATAATCAAGACCAGCAAGACACACATTCATGGCACGAGCCGACGGACCCTGCATCCACGGCAGCAGTCAGCTAGACATCTGCCTTACCCAGCTTCAGCTGAATTTGGGAAAGTTGTTAAATGAGTCACCATGAGAATAGCTCAAAATTTGTATCAATAGAAACACAGGAATAGACTGGATTGAATGGCACCGGGGACTGAGTTTGGGGGGTGGGGTGCCACAGCTACTTCTGGTGGGATTCAACCAACACCCCTGGAACCAAAATCTCCACTGCAATTTGTGGACTTCTGTGCTTGGGATTATTTCTCTAATTGTAAACCAGCATATTCTCTGAGCAAGATTCTAAGTACACCAGAGTAAGGAGATAGGGACTAGAAGAGGAATATTATTTGTTAGAAATCGCAGGGGCAGCAAAAGGAGGTGCTAAGCTCATTTGTCACACATCAACTCATAGACCCAGATATCAATCATACATGCTCCTCCAATTGACTTATATACACACTCACAAAACATCTTGAGGGGTGGCAGACCTCTCCTGCCTAGCCCCGCTGCTCCCCTCAGCAGTGTGTTTCCCTCGATCTGCCTGTCCTGCTCCCCACTCTGTCTTTGGTGAACCCTCTCGCCGTCCCACGCCTCTGGCCTGTACCCCAGCTTGTATGCATAAATAAATAAATCTTTAAAAAAAAAACCTTGAACACCTACTGCATACTAGGCACTACCTCGAGGGCTGGTGATTATGTGACAAAGTGTTACTCTCACAAATTTACAGAAATTAGAAGAATCACAGGTGTTTACAGATCTATGCTTATTTTAGCTACATCACTATTATCTACATAATCTTCCTATGCATTAAGTAAGTTTATGACTTAATTAAGAAGATGTTGACTGACATTATTCAGATGTGATACTAAATAAATGTAAATATAATTTCCAAGATAATTTCAAAATAAAAAGGGATCCACTTGTTAACAAAACTCTGCAATGAATCCTTTCATCCATCTGATGTAGAGTGTTTTTTAACTTAACTACCAAGTTAGACTTTGGACACTTATGCCAACTAACTTTCTCAAAAAGTGAATACATAAAATACAACCCAAGATGAACATTTTAAGTATATTTACATTATTTTGTTACTGTCCAATGGAAAATTCCATTTTCTCCCAGTAAAATTCAACTTAAATTTTGTAACAAAAAGAGCAACACTAAATTCTATCATCTTTTAAAGGCAAACATTAGTGACATAAAGCTGTAAAGCACTGTGATATTAGCACTTATCTGTAGTTTTTATTAGTTGCTTACATTTCTCAAGCAATGTCTTCACATTTTCTCAATCTCCTACTACCCACACACATACTCTTTTCCTTGTGGACTCTAAACTCTGCCAAGTTCTAGGAGGAAAAAAGTTTCATTTTACATTAATAACAGTCTGAAGATATGATTTTCCCTGGGGTAAACTTGTTCCTTTGTACACAGATTAAAAGATATTTATGATCAACTGAGTTATTCAATCTTAAGAAGCCTCTGAAGAACATCCCATGATAAAAGAAATGTCTTTTTAAGATAGCAAAAACAAAACAGTGGAAGGCTAATTCCAGCTATTCTAAAAGAAAATGCAACCCCTTGACAGTGTGAAAAACAGACACAGGACAGAAGGGATCCACTTAGCCTTCTTTATTTGTGCATGTGACAGGTAATAAAAACATTATCTACTAACATCAGAAAGATTTAACTATTACAATGCTCAAAAATATCCATGTGCTATCCAAATGTACACTATCAATGCCAGGGTTTGTAGTCTAGAAGCTCTATACACCGCAAAGAGGATGGGTTACTAGCTGAGGCACCCACAGGTGCAATCCCCAATCAGAGCGTCTACCCTACAAGTTATTTAACTTTGCTGATCTTCTGTTACCGCATTTGCAATGACATGCTCAGCTTATAGAACTATTATTTGTAAGGGTGAAATAGGGTACATGTAATCCAACATCTTAGTAGATGTTCTATTATTATTTTTTTTTTGCTGTTATTATTGAAATAGGTTAAAATTTAAACCCATTGTAGAGTGTAAAACAATACTATCTAAAAGAAGATATCCTTATTATTTTATTTCATTTCTATCTTTATTCTTCCCATTCAGGCTTGCAAAGACTTCATTTTAATGGGAAGAGTCAAATTACTGCATTTTCAATCTAATTAAGATTGTATTACACAAGGAACAGATTTTAATCCTTTATGGATGTGAGAGCAATAGAAACTTTAAATAATTAAATTTTATAAGTTTTATAAAATATAAATTTTATAAGTTTTATAAATTAAATTTTAAAACAGCATTAATACTCTATGTTAAAGTTGGTATTGACATCCCCCAATTATAAAGGGCATCTTTAATGCATTAAGTGTACAACCATTCTCCACAAAGTTCTTAAGAAACATTAATCAAAACAATACACATCCCCCCCAATCCAAAAGTAAAACATGCCTATTTGGTATTATTTGGTAGGTTATTTGGGGGCATCTAGGAACACAACAATTTTTCCATATAAATGAATGAAAATAGTATTCCCAGGCCCAAAAATATCATACCAAACAGGCACGTTCTACTTTCAGATAGTGGCGGAAACCTATAATAAGGCAAAGTACTCAAAAACTTTATTTCATAAAGAAAAATTTGTTAGCTAGTTTTTCCCTAAAAATATGTTTCTGAGAAACCAAGAGCCTAGAGGGTATCTCCTCAGATCGTGCCACGTTTACAGTATTAATATTAGTAATCCAGGCTCTCTGCCACACCTGAGACAGTGAGGAAAGTGCCCTGAATTAGAAGAGGATCACAAGTCCAAATCTGAGATTCAAGAATCATGAGGATTCGTAAAGGCAAAACACAAACAAAAACTCACGCTGCATAATCTGAGCCACAGCTACTTCTTCCTGTGATATAATGTTTCATTCCAGTGGTGACAGAGATTTCCACTTTGCTCCTCTTTCCTCCTACAGCTGGCAGGTGAAGGAGAAAATAACTACAAACTGGGACCGATAGCAGATGATCCAGACTTCAAAGAAGTACAGGAGGGACCAGAGCCAAAGTTTGCTAAATGACCTGCAGTTGAGGATGGCAGGAGGGCGGGGACCACCAGGCAGTGGAACACCTCAGATGGGAACAGCAGGTTAAGCAAAATCTCTTGGTGACCTACACACTGAAGTCACATAACTGAAGTCATGCCTTGTATGGCGATGTCTCCAAAAGGAAAATTCAAAAAGGAAAGTTATGTTCCCTTCCATTCATGCACAGTAATAGGTGCAGGATAGGAAATTAAGGCATACTTGAAATCAGGTAAAATTACCAGATGAAAGTCTCCCCAAACCCAACCATACCAAGCTGCTAAAGGACTCAATTCCCACTGCAATGGAGAGGGATTTGAGAAAATTTTACTTTTATTTCAAAATGCCAAGGATACTCACACCTCATCAAACTGGATAAAACGGAGACAAAGGGCAGTAAAGGGAGTGGATCAGCCAGGACAGGCACCAAGATCCTCAGAGACTATTGTCTGCCTTCCTTTTCAATGAAAGAGGCTGGATCCCGTGACTAAGGACGATACAAGAAGAATCGGAGGCCTGGAGGTTTGTTGTCTGCTGATCAGGACTGGAGCAGCCACGATTTGGGGCAGACAGGCTCGGAAGACTGACAGTCTGCAAGAAAAGCCCTCGAATCCTAGAAGTCACCAACAGACAACCCCCCGCCCCCCACCCCATAGCAACCAGTTCAATGGCTGCTAAAGGGGCAAGTGGGATGGAGCATAAACAGCCAGAGACGCAGAGACAATAGCTAGAAATAGAAGGAATAGTTTGCAGGGCCAAAAACACTGCCTGTGACAGCCAGGAATCATGTGTCTAGGTCTGGGCTAGCACAGGTGACAACTTTTGATGCTGTGGAACAGAAAGGCAACCTAGATGTTCACTGAGGTGGTACAGGGAAGCAGCCAGAGAAATGATCAGATCAATTCTAACTAGCACTTAAGTATTCATGTATTTGCAAAATTAAATACACACACACACACACATATTTTTTTCATCCAATCATCCTACTGAATTTCTATAAGAAATAAAACAACTTTGTCCCTTATAAGATGTCATAAGATTATATAATGACCTCAGATTAAGTAGCTGGGAAGTTAGGAAGTTTCAGATTATGTAACATCTAAGACTCATGGATTGCATTTATTTTCTTTCGACCTATGATGTAATTCTCACTGGAAAACATGCATAAGTTATGAGGTGTTTACACATGTAACATTTTAAAACTGGCTAGCAGCAGCACTGAGAGGCTGTTATTTAAGTCATTCTTCCATACATGAAAGTCAATTAGTAAAGGCGTATTAGCTTGGCTGCTCTGTTTTGAACTCACACAGAATTGAGTAAACTAGCATCATACTGACACTGTTCTGATGTTACTTAGTTTTAACTCATTAACAAGTTTGTTGTTGCTTGTTTAAAGAATCCTATTTAATTTTGCTACACAATCCTAAAGATGCTGAAAATTACTAAAGTAGGAAAGGAATTATTTATCAGTAATCCACAAACCTCGACATACACTGAACTTTATCACAGTCCAGATCATTCCAACCTTGAAGATTCCTAAACTGTTGTTTCCTTTTGTGGCAATGACCTCCCTCCAATCCAGTTCCTGAATGCCGGCAGTCCTACAAGTTCTCTAGATCACTATGACTCCCAGTTCCCTGCCCTTCTTCCAGCTGCCCTGCTGTCTTCCATTCTCCCTTAACCATCATGCAAAGGGTGGCCAGTTCCTAAAACATCCTAAAATCCTCACTCCTCAGGAGTACTGCTGTACCGCCCGCCCCTTGCCACCCTCCACTCTGGAACCTCTCATCTGTTTTCTCTATTTCTAGGTGACTAAAGAGCTGGTAAGCGAAATCTAATTGCCCTAAGAAATCTGACTACAAATGTATACTATGTAGCCTCAGCTAGATATTATCTCAGTTTGGCAAGTTTTTCATTCATCTCTATTGCATTTTCCTTAAGAGCTGTTCTGAGCCTTTCCCAGTTCTTCAAGTGGCCCCAAGAGATGAACGGACTGAAAAAAGTAGAGAAAATTTATACTCAATTTTCTCTCCTTTATGTCTTAAACCTATTATAATTTTTACTCTTCCCTCCCTATCAGCAAACTCGGAAAAACATGTTCAAACCAGTCTGGTGCCCATTGATGAGGACACACTACAAGCCATGCGTGTTACTGGGTGTGTACCTGGCAGAATCGAGGACCTGCATCACTCAATCTGCGACCATATCTAGAAGAGCCTGAGAAGGACTAGAGCAACCAGAAGCAGAAAAAGCCTATTTCACTAAATGAACACAGTGACGGTGAAAGTGCTCACAAAGTGAAACAGTCCAAGGTTGATTAACCTCATTCCTAACACCTGCTATTTGAAATTGACCCCTACCCTGGACGGCCCATCCTGAGTTTTACTCTCCCAGTGTCACTCTTTCTCTCCACTCTCATCCTGGAAGTGACTTTTGTTCTTATAGGAAAAGAATAAAACTGTAAAATGAAAGTAAATTCATTTCACCTCAATCCATTATGCACCACTGCACCACTCCCTCTATTGCCATTCGCTTTCACAAATAAGCACCTGAAAATAATGAGTTGCTTCTTCCTTTCCACGTCACTGTATTCTGGATTCTGTTGCTCTCTCAAAGGTCTTTAATGTGACCATGACTCAATTTTACTTTGTAGTAGATGATGCCTTTTATAATGGAGGTGAATATTTTCTGATAAAAAAAAAACAAATTCTTAGAATGAAATAAAACAAAGTTTTGTGTTATTCCATAAGTCATCTGATTGATGAGAGCATTGTAATGGGACAATACAAATGAACTCTCCAAAACTTAGTGAATGATGAACAAACAGTATGTATTTTAAACACATTCCAATACATCTTAGAATTCCAAAAGTTTCTGGAGGAAAAAGAAACGACCACTATTCTCTCCCTTCTAGACTGAGGTCCCACAGCGAACACAGGACTAAGGAAAGCCAGAGAAAGTAACTGGCAGGACCCTCCCTGTGCGGACATCTTGTCCGTCAGTCCACACTACCAAATGCTGACGGATGCAGTATGACGGTTTCCGGAAACCAGATGCATCACTGCTTCCTTTCTCTGTGAGTAATTTTCTTGCCATTTGTCTATAAAACTCCATCAAGTGCTGACTTTTAAAATATCTGCGTGCTAAAGTGAGCATGAGGAAAATAGGGAAAGAATGAAATCCTACTGTTAAGTGTGAGGGATATGGCGCACACTTAACAACTACATTGTTAGCTAGTAACAAATAATTTTCCTAACTTGGCTCAGGTCACTAACCACGACTTTCAGGAGAGGATAACAACGGGACAGAAATGATCTTATGACTGGGTCCTCTCCCTTGTGATCGATTATCAATGCTTGCTATTCTGGCAAGAATCACACCGTAGCTGCCAATATCCTGGGATTCCTAAACCATCTGGATGACACCCAAGTAAGGGAGCGCAGCGCTCCTGGCCTGCCCACAAGCTGACATTCTTTTTCCTGATCTGCAAAAACTATGGATTTCTAGACTCACTCTCCCTTCTTGCTTCTCCCTATAGTGTATATTTTCCTTTTCGTTGACAACAATCTAATGTGCCTGGGAACCGCTTCAAGTGCCTATGTTCCACTTGGGATCATTTTAATACTTTTGCAGATGGTTTGTTGCATTTTTTCCCCTCAAAATGAGCCATGAACTCTAAATCATTTTCCCATATTTCTGCACTGATATATAAAATACACTTGAGATGAGATGAATGCAGTCGTTTTTTCATTAAACAACAGAGTCATTAACTAAGGACTAAGAGAGGATGCCAAGTCCATTTTTCTACAGCATAATGATTATCACAATCTTCCAGGATACCCATCTCCATATGGGTTCCTCCCCAAAAAGATGCTGAGACAGGACTTGGGTTAGTGTGTGCACTTGGAATAATTTATTTGGGAGGTAATCGCAAGGAGTACAAGTTAAGGAATAAGGAAAATATAACCGAGAAGAGAAGAAAGCCAATACAAAGAGTAGTATGGAGCAGTTACTGCAGGGGTTCAGCCCCTTAGGATAGTCTGAGGAGACATGAATAGTGTTCCTGAGAATTGTCTCACAGAGGGAAGGGGCAACTGGACATTTATTTTCCAACTCCACTTCTTTGGTTGAAGGTTGCCCCTGGTGGAATTCATTCACTTCCATCACTGCCAGCACTTACAGGTGGCTCTGCACCAGAGGAGTAAGCTCCCACCACACAGGACAAAGTGCCCCAGTAGACAAGCTCAGTGACCACCACTTGAAATGAAAATATGTCAGTGTTCATGGAAATACTCACTGTCAACAAACTCATAGATTGATTAAAAGCATATTAACAAGGCAACCACCCAATCCCTTGCTTTTCAAGCCGCCATGTTCTGCTAAGTCATCTTTCAAGAAGTCTCCTTGATCCCGCTATCATGAGACATTCATCTTTCAGTCTTTAACCCCACTCTATCACAGCGATCAATTATCTCCCATGACGAACCGCCTACCTAAACTTGCCACTGTCTACAGGATGGATGATGTTCTCTTGGGGTCAAGGCCCTCACTGATCTACCCTACCTGTCCAACCTTATTGGTTACCAACTCTTTCATCTTCTTCCTTTTTACCAAACAGCCTCCTGTCTTTCTCCCACACACAATGATCCTTCTCAGATTTGAGATTTCTCCACACAGAATGTACCAACCCCTACCCAACCTTTTGAGATACACTCTAGGAAATACCATTTCCTAAGGAATATTTAACTTGGCTATAGCTCACATCTATTCTTCCTCTGAGCTATTCTAGTCCTCATAGCAAACAAAGTCATTTTTTAAAATTTGCTTAAAGTAAGGCAGGAAACCCTAGCCAAATTCTAAACATCCAAAGAGCAGAGAGTAAGATGAATGCTTAAGTTCCTCCAACACTCAGCTATAGAGCCCACTAGCCAAAGACCACTAGAACACATCTGTAGGAAACAAAGCAAGCTTCCCTGGTCTACTACAGCAAAAGAGAGTCCATCGAAGAAACTAGGGCAATTTAGAGGAAATTGAAGAAGTATTATTAAAGAATTTGGGTTTGTCTGAGTGATCCCAAAGACAGTTTAAGAAAGTAGAGGCCAGATTTTAATTCAAATCTCTGAAGAAGTTGAGGCAATTCACTGATGATCTTGGCAAATTTAAACTCGAAGGCAGAGGATTAAAGCTGAGCTCAAGTCATCCCTGGTAAAGCAGCAGCAATCATTCATGTCAGTCATTGGAGAGAGAAGCTTAATTACACTAACGGTTGTAGTATGTCCTTATCTTAGTCTTGCTTTGGATATACTCAAGGAGTAGTATCATCTAATTATTTATATTCGTGAGAGATATTTATGTTCAGCTGCCAGGGCCATTTTCCATGTTCTCAAAGGTGACTCAAAAGATACCAGGATGATTTAAATCATAGTTGAATTAATTTCAAATTTATTCTAAATCTAAATGATAATGTAAACTTTAACTCATAATTTATAACTCTAACTGCCTGGCAGGCACACTGTACACAGAAGGGAATAAGACATGTTTGTCTTTGACATGGGTCCATGAACTCACAGTCCAGAAGGAAAGGCAAATGTCTAGGCTGATAAAACACAAGCATGAAAGTTTCCAAAATATAAGTAGGTATAAGGTACTGAGTTAGTTCAGGAGACAGAGTCTTAACCTCCTTCTGGTCAGTGGATGAAGCTTTCCAGGAAGACACATCATCTGAGACTGATGTAGAAGGATGACTAAGAGTTGACCAGAAGGAGGGAAGACAACTTTCTGTGGCAGACGCAGAGTATTGTGAAATGACATGCTGGCTTGGGGAACAGAATTTGAATCAATCTTGCTGAAACAAACAGAACTTTACTCAAACCTAAAATATATTTTGCAATAAAATTTAATAAATTTTTGAATGCTAGATTATATATATAGTACATTTTGTAGAGATAGAAAGAGGATCTTACATAACTTCCCTATGATGTAAAAATATATTAGGCACTGACTTAAGAAAAAATACGAGGATTGGATGAGGATATACCCATTTGATGGTGAAAGCAAGAGAAACAGTGGCATTGTTTGATCTCAAATATGTATTTCTTTGGTAACTTAAAGTCCTCTCTCATTTCTTCTCCTTCATTTGTTGAATTCAAACATACCTCCAAGCTAAGTGAAATAAATCAGAATTCCATGGTGCTGTGTCAGATTTGAGAAAAAGCAAAAACTATACAGAGAAAGCAAAGGGGTACTAGTAAAAAGTATAATGTAGGAGGTAGTTTTTGTTCTATTAAGTAAACTGGTACTGAAGAGGAAACAAATTATACTAAAAACTATGTACTCATATATATATAGATCCCAATTGAGAAGTGGAGACAGTACAGAAATAGAATGCAAGTCAATTCAAAACAATATATTTAACCATTCTTCCCTGGAATATAAGGTATTGGAAATTTTTTTAGAAATCCTTCCAATGACTTTGATGTAAGCTAAAAGTGCTCTAAAATAATCCTTCTTTAAAAAAGGAATTCTGAATAACACGAATGAACCATGAAGACATTATGCTAAGCAAAATAAATCAATCACAAAAGGATAAATATAATTCCACTTATATGAGATACCCAGAGAAGTCAAATTCAAAGACAGAAGGTAGAATGGTAGTTGCTAGGTGCTGGGGGTTAGGAATGAGGAGTTAATATTTAATGTATACAGTTTTAGTTGGAAAAGACAAAACAGTCCTCGAATTGGATGGTGGTTACACAAAAATGTAAATGTACATATTGCCACAAAACTATATGCTTAAGAATTGATAAAACAGTAAATTTTATGCTATATATTATATATATAATTATATATTAAATATATTTTATGTTTATAAATATTTTATCACAATAATTTTTCAAATATTAACAAAGAAAACAAGGCAAAGATATGAGACTCAGGCATAATGAAACTTAAACTGGCAGAAACTTGGGGATTGGGAGGGAGCTGGCAGGTTAAAAAATAACAAAGATTTTGAGTTTGGCTTTTTCCTGACCCTTTGTTTTTTTCTATATGCCACATATATAGTCTATATTCCACATATAAGTGACACCATCTCCTTCTGAATCATTTCACTTCACTTAGTGTAATCCTTCTAACTCCATCCAGGTTACCACAATGACAGAGGATATATTTAAAAACTAGCCCTCAAAAGCTGACCACAGAGACATTCAGAAGGGGCGGGGAAGTGGCTTGAGCACAAAGTGGGGAGGGAAAACAAAGGACCATGGTGGTGAAACTATGGGCACTGCAGTGGTGGAAGTGCTGTGGTCACATCACTGGAAGGAGGGATCTTGTGCTTCTAAATTGCAAATGATCATGTGGACTAAAGGTGAAAAATAACAGAAAAGAGTAAAAAAAATTGGAAGTAGCCCAGGGGAGTAAACTGATGAGAATACAAAAGGCAACACAGAGGTTACACAGGAGAAAAGCAAGCAAAATGAATGAAAATAAACAGAACGGAAAAAAGAATGTAAAATGGTTAGAGATAAAATTATATTTAGGGAAGACAGGCAAAGGAGATCCAACATACACTTACTTAAAATCTGTACATAATGGATCAGAACAAATAATTCAATGTGAATAGAAAAAAGTGTTCTTTTTGAAAGGGCAATTCAGGGCTCAGGAAAAATTGACACACAATGGTTAACACAGACATATCCTAATACAAGTGCTGAACATTGAAGATAAAGAAAGAATCCTTTGGACAATCAGGCAAAAGCAATGAGTCATCCATGAAAAGTAAAAACAAAGCCTGCTGACCTCTCAACAACTGCGGGCAATTCTAGAAGATTAGAGAAACGCTTCTAGATTCCCCAAAGATAGAAAATGAGACCAAGAAGTACATATCATCCAAAATGACATTCAAATATAAAGGCAACAACTAATTTTTAATATTTAAAAACTCTAGAAATACTGGGGAAGTATTTGTAATTCATATCACAAAGTGCCAACTTTTTAGCTATAAAGAATCTTATTTTTTATTTTTTTTATTTTTTTTTAAAGATTTATTTATTTATACATACAGCTGGGGTACAGGCCAGAGGTGTGGAGCGGTGAGAGGCTTCACCAGAGACAGAGCGGGGAGCGGAACAGGCTGATCAGAAATACACTGCTGAGGGGAGCAGCGGGCGAGGCAGGAGAGGTCTGCCGCACCATATGGGATTCTCCCTGGCCGGGTGTCGAACTCTCATCGCTGCTGCCGACAGCTCCAAAGCGCAGCACTTAACCGCTGCGCCACCAGGGAGGCCCAGAATCTTATTTTTTAAAATAAACTATAGTTGAACCAGTTAACTCTAAAGATCAGTGGACAAAGAATATGGAAAATTTACATAAAGAGGAAATGTAACTGACTCTATAAAATATAGGAAATGGTGTTCAATATTATTCATAACTAGAAAGAAAAATTAAAGTGAAACCCATGAAATTGGAAAAGATCACAAAGCTTAGTGATACTCTGCATTAGCGAGAATATATTTAAAAGGCATTTCTGCTGATAGGAACAAGTTAGTACATCTTATATATAGGGTAATTTACCACCACTTAATCAAAATTACAAACAGGTGCACTCTTAGAATCAATAATTCTACCTCTAGGAATTCATCCTATATCTCTCCAAAATAATATATAGACAATACAAGTCATTATAGAATTACTTGTAATAGCAGAAGACTGGAAATAACCTAAACGACCATCGAGGATGAGCTGGTCCAATAAATTATAATACAGTCACTCAGTAGAAATCTATGCTGTTAAGGAAAAGATGGTTAAATTTATGATTGGTACAGAATTCCAAGATAAAGCATCGTAATAAACAAAAAAGCTTGAGAGTATATAATCATCATTTATGTAAAATCTATATGTACATATTTGCCCACCCATGCATTAAAGAATGCATAAGACACTGGAAATAATAGTTGACTCTAAGGAGGAGAACTAGGTGTTGGGCAGAAGTTAAAGAGGACTTAGAATGTACTCCCATATTTTTTGAATTTTGAAACAGGAGTTCATTAACCTACTTGAAAGTAAATAAATAAAAAATATAAAGTCAATACATTTTTTTTCTAGTTTGAAATAGAATTACATAATTTTCTGGTAAACAAAAATTAATGGTGAAAAGCCACTTGGATAATACAATGAGAGAGAAGCATAAGTAATTTTGAACTTCTGAGTACAGAAAACAATTAATGGTCTCTGTTTCATTAGGGAAAATATGAACAACTCACCAGAATTGAGAAAGGATATGAATAAATCAACAGAGGGCCAAGGACAAACAATTCACAAAGTAATACAAATAAGTATTCCATAAACAGATGAAAAAGGCTCAACTTTTCTTTTAATTAAGGAAGTGCATGAGACTATTTAGACTGGCAGAGGATGGGGAGACACACTCCTGGCAAAGGGAAGAAGAAAGAGTAGTTAACCGTTCCAGAATTCAGCCCCTGCCTGATAGTTCAACGGTCACTGGGATGCCAACATGGCAATCCTAAAAAATTATTAAAATTGCTCATTATCTATAGTGTAAGAGCTCTACTTGTAAGCATTTATGTGAGTAAATTTATAGAAGTAAACAACTAACTTTGAAATTTATTGTAAGAAAATAGAGAAAGCAACCCAATATCCAACAGAACAAATCTATCAAAATATTTTCTATTGCCACACCCCACATACAGAAATGACATTTCATAGTTACAAAAAAAGATTTTTATATGCTTATGTGGAAGATGTCCTCTCATTTGTGTGTGTCACGCACACACAGAATGAGCCCATTTTCACAAAGCAATCACACATAACTATTTGTATAGACTAAACAGCTTAAAATATACAAATGCTGTGTTCTCTTTTTATTTTAGGCAGGACTTATTTTACTGTAATAATAATTTCTGGCAATAAGATATAAAGAGAATGTTACTCCTCATTCCTGAAATCTCTCTAATATCTTTTGATAAAAATGTCTGTTATTAACCAAAGTTGGTATGAAAATGTTAGCATAAACACTTTAATGGCATGAAAGGGCATATGAAGAAGTGAAGATGCCACTATGCTTTAAATTATTTTCCTTTACTAATGAGAAATGCCACATGATAGCTCAGTGAGGTTTGCAGCTGCAAAAAGGTTTTATGAAAATAATTTCATTCCTACTGATAAACCTGACAGATGTCACTGAATTCTGTCCAGCAGTGCACTGAGGGGGCAGAAGAACACCAGGCAAAGGCACACATGGTTTGGGAAACCATCAAAATTTGGTAGCCGTCTCTAGACCAAGACAGGAGTATACAGCCCCACTGTGCTGTTCAAATATGGTCACAAGCCTTAGAAAATGTCACAGTTATCACAACTACACATTCCAGAAAGGAGGGATTGAAGACCCAGGCAGCAGGAACAGAGGGCAGCTGGTCCATCCCCAAGCACTGAAGCTACAGGCATAACTTAAACCACTAGTTGAAATACTCATGGAGAATAAACAGCAGTTGAAGTTACACAACTACAAGATTCAAAATCGATTGCAAATTGGTTTTTAAAATGGTTACAACTGCCATGCCACCATGCTTTAATTCTTTTACTAAAATTTTGTCATTTCACCTGTTGTTACATATGTACAGTCTTCCTGCAGGAGTCACTGCTATGTAGATAAGTTATCCTGTTTCTAATGCTGCAAAAGGAAACCAGTCAAAAATGCACCAGGCTTCAGGAAACATCCTAGAAAGACTCACAGGCTATGGAGAGGGCAGTCTCCTAATACCATGCCTGCCCTTCTAGCTCCCCTTTTTCAAACTCGCACTCCTGACATTTCATTCCAGACTAATTCTTGCTGTAGAGTTGTCCCGTGGATTGCAGGATTTTCAGCATCTTCCCCCACCTCAATCCTCTAGATGCCACAGCCTTATCTCCTAGTTGTGACACCAAAAATATCTCTAGACATTGCCAACTATCCTCTGGGAGATAAAATTGCCCCAGGTCAAGAATCACAATTCCAGATAAATGTATATAAATTACAATGAAACAATTAATGGGTCTCAAGTGGAGTGAAAAGGAAAGAGAGATACTGCAAAAAGCACAAATAGTAAAAAAAGTAAATCTAGGTTGAAAAATTTCAATGAAGGAGACATTCAACAAGTGTCTGAACTGTGGGTGAGGCATTAAGGTTGCCTTTCTCCTTAAAGACAATGTCTGGGTTTTGTTAAATGAATATGCTGGTGAATCTTCATTTATTTGAAGAAGGAACATACATCATTAACACCTGGATGTAGGCAGAGGACGTGGGGGGAAAATACCTTGAATTTTGAAGCCAACATTTTGATACTAACTGTACCACCTAAAACTTCAGACTTGCATTACACTGAACAAATTCTAAATCTGTCTGCATCAGTTCTTAAAGTGTATAATAACTGTCATTCATGTAAGTATTAGGAGACAATACAGGTAATGCACCTAGAACCATGCCTATTGCAAGCTAAGAAAATAAATATTTTTCACCCTTTCTCCTTAGAGGGCTTAACAGGGGAAAAGGAAGTATAGATGGAAGGAATACTGGAATGACATTTTCACTCAAAACAAGGGACTTAAAAACATCTGTCAAGTAACAAGATGACTGAGGGATAAGGAACACCCCCAAAAAGGGAGACAGTGGTCACAGGAGCAGGTGAGCTAAGATCACAATCTTGCTCCAGTTACTTTCTGGAAAATAACAGAGTGTGACTGTTTAATATAACCATATTTCTCACTTTTTTAAAATTTTACATGGAGCTTTTAAACTTACATATTAAAGAGTCACTATTGAACACATACCATTATCTTTGCATATAATATACTTTAAAATGCTGATTAAAGTGTCCTTGCCCAATGATTATGACTATTTTAATATTACCTTTGTATTTTTGAGCAGCATAGGTTTATGCAAAATTGAGGGAGAGTACAGAGTTCCCATATGCCTCTGCCCCCAAAAAGATACAGCCTTCCCACCATCAGTTATCACAGCATCATGAAAACCCTTTCTCTGGGTTTTGAGAAAAACGTAACAGCATGTATCTAGCACTGTAGACCATACAACAGAATAGCTTTACTGCCCTAAAATTGCTAGGTATTCTGCCTAATCACCCTTTTCTCCTTCCAGCCCCTGGAAACCACTAAGGACTTTTTCTGTCTCCAGAGTTTAGCCTTTTTCAAAATGTCACACAATCCAAATCATACAGTTTTAAATCTGTCTGCATCAGCTTCTTTCACTAACATGCAGTTAAAATTCTTTATGTTTTTTAAGATTTATTAAAGTTTCATAGCTATGAGTGGTCTGATAGCTCATTTCTTTTTAGTGCTGAGTAATAATTCCAGTATCTGAATGGATGATAATTTCCTTATCTGCTCACCTACTGAAGAACATCTTGGTTGTTTTCCAAGTTTTGGCAATTATGAATAAAGCTGCAATAAACATCCAAGTGTACGTTTTTTGTATAGATAAAAGTTTTGAACTCATTTGGGTAAATGCTAAAGAAATCAGTTGCTGGATAGTACGAAAAGAATGGGTTTAGTTTTGTAAGAAACTACCAAAGTGTCTCCCAAAATGGCTATACAGCTTTTTTTCCACATTTTGCATTTTCACCAGCAGAGAACAAGGGTTCCTATTGCTGCATATCCTCGTCAACATTTGGTCTTGTCAGTACTTTGGCTTTTAGCCACTCTAAGAGGTATGTAGTAGCATCTTGTTGCTTTAATTTGCGTTTCCTTACTGACATATTATGTGGAGCATCATTTCATGCACTTATTTGCCAACATTCTATCTTATTTGATGATTCATCTGTTCAGGCCTTTTGCCCATTTTTTAATTGAGCTGTTCATTTCCTTATTGTTAAGTTTAAACAATTCTTTGTCTTTTTTCAGGCAACAGATACGTTTTGTGCAAATATTTTCTGCCAGTCTCTGGCTTAACTTCTTCGTCTCTTGAAGCTTTTACTTTTTTCACCTCCCATTACACTCCACATGGACATCCTTACTAAGTTAATTGAAAATATATCTTTAAATACCCAACAGAATTACTGGTTTATTTAGTTTTCAGGCTAAGACCATCTTCTTCTCTGGCTCTGAACCAGGAGAGAGAGAAAAAGATTGGAAGCAGCACCTAGCTTGTGGCAATTATAAGAAGAGCAAGTAAGCTTATCCCTGGCGTCCTCAGAAGGGAAGAAAGGGAAAACAGTCAGAAATGATAGAGGAACCGAAGCTTGGGCTCTGCATCCTGATAATGTTTTCCATATCATTAATCACCTCAGCTGTAAAATAGTGTATATTTCTATTTGTTGTGTCCATGTATGAGAGCACATGTATTCAGCAAGGATCCCAAATTTGCAACTTTGGCACCATCTACAAAAAGATTACTCAGGTAGAAAGAGATATACTGACAAATTGCATATTTAAAATATATGTTGACTTTTATAAGGCTTTTATTGTTTAAGTACATTGGGAGCTTCAAGAACTGGAAATAACCCATGTCTCCATCTTCCTCTGAGAAGTCAGGCCATGCTCTCTCTAACCAGAATGCCTATTTAGTACACTGCATACAGCTTATCCTTCTTTGAATTCCTACTCGTAGTCCCAATCAACAATTCACCAATTAATAATCACTCATATTAATAATATATACAAAAATGTTATGTACAACATCTGCCTACCCAGTAGAAAAACAATCATCCCTGAGCAGATCACAAAAACTATTTTCAAACACCAACAGCAGGAAAAAAAAATAGCCAAAACCCTCCAAGCAATGTATAACATAGTCTGAGCTCATTTTTCTTTTAAATCTAACTTAGAAGTTATAAATAACTCTTAATGAGCTCTTAATAGCAAATCAAAAATGTATCTTCCTAAGGAAATAGCAAAGTGAAGACACAAGACACCAAGTTATATTTCAGAACCAGGCATTTTTTTTAAATATACACAGCTCTGGATTTTTTAACTGTGAACTCTAACTCCCCCTAAAACAGAAGGTTTATCTACAAGATATGTTAAACAGCCTACTTTCAATACTCTGTAATTCTCAAAGAGTAAGAGATTATGAGACTGGTTATTACTACAAATTGTAATCAACTCTACTTGGCAATGGCTGCTGAAGGAGTATGAGGTATGGATGAGAAAAGACATTAGGGCACAACAATAGGAGTTGAAGCTCTGAGAATACATGTGAGTTCAAGTTTGGAATCTGATACTTAACTAATTATAAAACCCTGAGCAAATTATTCTATCTTCATGTACCTTAGTTTATTCTTCTGTGAAAGGAGAATATCCCTACCTAATATGGTTTCTCTGATCATTAAATAAGATTGCGTACACAGAATTTGGCCTCAGTTGATCACAATAAATGGCAGTACCCAATATTACTACTGATATGACAATTAGATAACCAAATACGAATTAAAATGGCCACAAGCAAAACAACTTTGGTCTGGAAGACAATCAGGAGGACGAGATTTGTTCAGTGTTATTTACAGGCACACTAAGAATAGCACACAGTTTCATTCACTCAGGTGTCCCATGAATGACATTTTCTTTAAGTTTCTTTCCCCTTCTCTAGCTAGGACTGCTTAGAACCACCCAAGTAGCTTTAGCCACATCAGCTTCAGCCACAAATAGTGTCCTACAGTTGTTCACTTAAGAGAGCTACAGGAAAGAGATCACTAGTTGATGTTTTCTTTTTTTTGTAATAGTGAATGTCACTTACGTGTGAAGACCAAGATTCTAAATCTTTTTCCTCTGGTAGTAGACTTGTCTACCTGTGGTAGTGGGTCCATTATAATCATGATTGAGTTGAGGGGTCAATCTACAAATTTATTGAGTGCCATCTATATGCCAGTTACAGTACAAGGGCTACAGTGATGAACAAAATGCACATACTCTTTACTCTCTGAGGCTGACAAGCTATCACAGTGTTTCTCTGGCCTTTCTTTGTGACCCATGTAACACCATGATCTAGTGACATGTGTAAATGCAAGTTTACATATATACATAAACAGTGATATATATGATGAAGTTAATGAAACAATAAAAACTCTTTGATGTTTTCTTTTTCTAATCTATTTGTGCTTTTTTAATGCTGGCTGTGATCCCTAGCTTAATTTTTTATACACTAATAAGTCACAACTTATCACTGGAAACATGGGGGCTGAGCATACCAAGCCGACTTCCTCCATGCACTCTGTCCTTGGAGCAATACCATGCTAAAGGTGTCAACTATTCCAACACGCACACCCAAGGAAAGTATAAATACACCCAACAAACACTTTCCCCTAGAAAAAAATCAAGTGGATGGTCTATAATTTTTCTCATGCTAAGATTTTCTATGAGATATCACTTGTTCTAATGGAACAGAACCAAAAACTACAAAACTTCATGGAATTTTTATGATTCTCATATTTATTCTGAGAGGAAAAGAAAAGCCAAACTTAGTGTCAAATCACCTCCAAACCAGACTATATCAACACCTTTCTTTCTGGATTTTTCTAGTCCCCTTTCCTAGTCTTGAGGCATCCTAAATTGTCATAAATTGTCACAAAGAAACACTTGCAGAGAGCAGTTTCCATCACTTAGCTAAATACAGCAGAAAAATGCCTTCCCAGAACAAATGGCAATAAAGCTTCATTAAAGTTGACCTCATTTATTTGGAATTTGGCATAAAAATTTTAAACAATTTTACCCATGTTTACCTTTGCCAGTATAAGAAGAAAGAGATTGATGAACAAATTAAGAGGAAAAAGGAGACTGTAAGAAAATGTTCACCTTATTTAAGAGAACACGCTCATCTTGGATTGTGAAACATGAAATGCAATCACACCAGCATGACAAATTCCCATTCCAACTCACCTTTATCTATTTGCTATGGCTGAGTGGACAGATTTCTATTTGGCAAAGAAATCAAACTTGTTCAAAGTACTATTTATTTGTACTATAATGAAGCTGTATTTACTTTAAAACAGGCTGTGATTCAAAAGAGCATAATCAAAATTTTAATGAGTGCCTGAAGTTAGTCTGTGGTCGTAAGGTTTAGAGTATTAAATACCTAGTAATTCTTAAATACTAGCCTCAGAGGCACAAATCTCAGATTTTTCTATGTAACTCAAGAACATCTATTATACCAAGAACTGGAAGTATTTATTTTCTTCAAACCAAAATAAATTTATATTTTATAGAATACTAAATATTGCTTTATTTTTCTTAATCATGATCTACATTAGACAGTCCTAGAGTCACTATCTAAACATCCATTATTATCAAATCTGAAAAGCTTAGTTCTTTTGGGCGCTAATGAAGAGTCAACTTTTCAACATTTCCAAATACTTGGAAATTTTTTTTAACTCTGCACTCCCTGCATATATATCACAAAACATGTAGTTTCCAAAATGCCATATCTACTCAATGAAAACACTACTATTGCATGGTTTTCACTCTACTGCATATGGCCAAAAGGAATGAAGACGAATGAAAAGCAAACACAAGAATGAAGAGCAAACACAGAATAGTAGCAAAGGAAAGGAGTAGAGAGGGGGGACAAACACCAGATGGTCTTTTACCCAAAGTTATATTTTACATTGGCACAGGACAACTCTTTAGGAAAGAATCTAATTTTTCTAGCTGATGTTAAATTTGGGCTAATGGCCTATCTGCACTATTCCGCCAATACTTCAACAAAAGAAACCATATATCTGCTCAAACAGCAGCTCTTATAGAGGATTGATGGCTTTGAAAATAACGTTTGGACAGGGCTACTGGAAAACACAGGACAAAATTACAATAAGGTAAAGAAGGGGGCAGCCTGTGGAAACAGTAGGCATGCAAAATGTTTGTCTAGGCTCAAATATTCAGGAAATAAGCATTGTAACTCTAGAAAGTGCAATACAACACAACCCCCTGGTTGTACTATCTTTACAGTCAGGAGATTATCTATATACTCCAAATCTTCCCATTACCAGGAGATGTAGAATTTAATAATTATAGAAAACATGCCAGGAATCCCTAGATATATTTATATTCTTTGGCTTCTAAATAAGAATAATGTGAAAGAAGAAGGCCTAAAATAAAAACCAACAACTCTTTACTTTAAAAGGCAGAGGGGACAGCCACACAAAATAACAAAACAATTTCCTTTTTATGTTCCTCTGACATTTCCACTTAATTTACTAAATGAGGATTGCAGTGAAACAAACTTCATCTCTGAATTAAAGCATTTTTAAATACCATAAAAATATATCTGTGAGTGATGGTGGCCAAACACTGATTCAGCAGCTGTGTGTTTAAGTATTAAGAGCAACTCAAGTAAATTCTAAACAATAAATTCCTCTTAGGAAAACTTTGTTTTTTCTCTCTTCCTTTGCTCAATCTCTCTTTTTTGGCACATTCTGCTCATCATACAGTGCTGTGTACATTCATAGCACCTCATAAAAAATAAAAAACAATGTCTGTAGACCTACGCTGGGAGGAATCAATTCTTAGGCACAATTCCAAAGGTTAACTTCAACCATGTGGAAATTATGCTAAGTGCCCTCGAACGTACTGCTGAAATATTCTAATTTTCAAAGGAAAACATATAATCAAAATAAAGAATACAGTTGATCATTCTGAATGGGTTAAGTGTGTCAATAACAGGAAACTAATCTAAAACTGTCACCTAATCTACTCATCTCCATATTATCTGAAATCTCTGATGCTGCAACTACATTTTGAATAAAAAATCATTTCTAAGTTTCTTATGCTTGTGATAGAAAAAAACTATACAGTGGATAATCTAGGAGACTAATTCACCCAGAATTATCTGGAATTACTTTAATATTCATGTTTCCCTGGGGGGTTTTCTTTGGGCACGGATCAAATTACATTTTTATTAGCCTAGAAATGAAGAATACTTTGTTCTTTGTAATTAAAAATACCTGACAATAGGGAGAGACCATATTCAAGTTCCAATTTACTCCTGCATAGGCCAGGGATTTTAAATAGTCACAATCAATTAGAAAATCCACTAAGGCAGTTTCTTCTTTTGCATGATAAGTATAAAACACACTAAAGATTAACACACTAAAGATTAACAGAGTATATTCTCTAGTACTTGGTAAATGCAATGTTTATATAAATTATGAAATTAAACTTAGAAATGAGCCATCTTGTCTTATGGCTGCTTAGCACATAGGCTTCTCATGTCCTTGCCACAGGAAAACAAAAAAATAAGACAAGAGGCTTGATAGAAATCCCAGTCCTCTGAAGTCCAGCTAACAACATTCACAATCACTATGAAATAATTTATATTCCCTGTGATGAGCAACTCTAATGAAATGAAATTAAAGACAACAATTTGGAATGAAATAAGGAAATTGAGAAATCTTGCACTGTTTACTATCAGTTGACAATAAAAGTCATAGGGAGATGAGGCAGCAAATGTAAAACTTAACAGCAACAACAACAAAAAACAAGCCCACAAGGGACAACTCAGCTTGCAAAATCATTGTTTTGAATTGTTTGATGGTATTTTTTGTTATCTCCTAATGACTATGTATATCAATTAATGAATTATACATGTTTGTTGTTTCTCTTAAAAATAAAAGCTACCCATAAAGACATATACTGGTTTTGATTTGCATTTCCCAGATAAGTGATGATGAGCATTTTTTCATGTGTCTGCTGGCCACTGGATGGCTTTTTTTAGGAAGTGTCTATTTAGCTTTTCTAGCCATGTTTTGATTGTGTTATTGCTTTTCTAGTTGCTCAGGTGTACGAGTTATTGGAAGATATTGGTTATTAGCCCCCTATCAGATGTATGATGTGCAAATATTTTCTCCGATTTGGTAGTGACTTTTGATTTAATGTTCGTTTCTTTCACTAGAAAGAAGCATTATAGTTGATGTAAACTGATTTGTTATTTTTTCTGTTCTCTAACCATTGTAGGTGAAATCTAAAAAACATGACTAGAGCCAGTGTTACAGACTGTTTAGCAATAATTGTGTTCTATGTATTTTATGGTTTCAGGCCTTACATCATACATCAAAGTCTTTGATATATTTTAAATTAATTTTTACGCACATGTGAGATAGTCCAATTTTCCAGTACCATATGTTGAATTTATTTTCCTCTTTCCATTGTATGTCCGTAGTTCCTAAAACTTAATGGCCCATATAAGTGTGGATTTATTTCTGGACTCTCAATTCTATTCTGTTGACCTGTAGGTCTGTTTTGATTACTACTGCTTTATAGTATAATTTGAAGTTAGAGCCTAATATCCACACATTCTTCTTTTTTGTCAGAACTGCATTGGCTAATTAGGTCTTT